>NDFZ01005246.1:0-46314 GCA_002192655.3 Mamestra configurata
CCAACCAGCTACTAAATGTCCCAGTGTGTGACAGAACGTAGTGTTTAAATAAACAAAAAAAAATAAAAAAAATATGTATATCTCACTTAATTTATTGAGTAAATAAAACAGGAACGAATCATTTAGCTAACGGTGGCGGCGATCCAGTTAGTGTAAGGGCTGACAGCGGTGCTGACTCCGGGGAAGGTAGCGTTGGCGCATCCATGACCCCAGGACACAACTCCGACGAGGATGTCACCGAAGTACAGAGGACCACCGGAGTCTCCCTGGCAAGCGTCCTTGCCGCCGATGTCCAAGAGACCAGCACAGATCATGTTCTCAGTAACCACTAGAGGCCTGGGGAGAGTCAGGTAACGCGCAGCACAGAGCTTGTTGTTGATCGTGTAGATGGTCACGTTACGGAGTACCGAAGATAGTTGACCTCCTTGCTGCAAATGAAAGAAAAAGTTGATGAGAAAACCGCATGCTTCAGCAACATGATGTAAAAGCGACGCCTTAACAACTATATGTTAATAGTGTTATTCGAAAAAGAGTTAAAATGTCTTTAAATTGTAGCGTGCTTCTGCTTCTCCTACCAATGTTACTTGCATTTCTAAATCAGAAATTGTGCATGCGAATATTTTTGAGGATTTCATCAGACAATATAATTGTTTTAAAATTAAGATTCCTTTTATTTGTACATAAATTGTGTGTATCTGTGTGTGCCAAGTAAAGTACTTTTCTTTCTTTCTTTCATCAGCCAACTGACAGTTAAAATAAAATGTACTGTTTGACAATTAGTGGTACATTTTATTTTAACGCCTTTTCCCGACTTCTTTCTTGTTGAAGTCGGCTTCCAGTGTAACACGGAGCGACTGTTTATCTCATCTCCAAAATCCAATAACTGGCTAATACGGAACCCCTCGCCAAGAAGAATTTTATGAGTTAGGCCTCGTTTACGGAGACGCGTGGCTTCGCGCGTCGCGTGCAGTGTGGCGTCTAGCGTTGCGTTGGCCGTTTTTTGTGTTCACAAAGAGACGGCGCGTGCAGCGGTCCGCGTCTTCACACGCACAAAAACAAACATATGATTAAGTACGAATTCGTTCATGGAGCCGAGGGTCATGGCGCGTCGCGTGAAGTGTAGCTGCGAACGCGGCGGTGGACGCGGCGGGCTACGCGGCGGCGGACGCGGCTAACCCTGCGGGGGGTAAAAAGGGGAGGGGGAGGAGCATGCGTTGTTACTATTCGAACAAGACTGCCCAGGACACAAGAAAGCTGGCGCTGCGCACGACGCTGTGACCGACGCCGCGTGCGGCGCTGCGACCGACGCCGCGTGCGACGCGGCGTCGTCATCCGCAAATAATGCTACATTTCAAACAAACGCGTGTAAAAACGCCTCTCCGTAAACGCTCTCATACAACGCCGTAAGTTTGAATTTAGTGCGGGTCGCGCCTCCGCACGCGACGCTCGAAGCCACGCGTCTCCAGAAACGAGGCCTTAGTTAATACACTTAAGAAAATATAGCTTACCGAAGTGGTACCCCAACCGGCGTGGACAACGGGTAAGTTGTCAGGGATATTGACACCTTGTGCGATGATGGTGCCTTGCTGAACCACAGGGCTGTACTGCAACGGTTCGATGAGGCGGACCACGGAGATGTCACCGTCGAAACCGTTCAAACCATAGCTGGGATGATTGTAGTTGGCAGATGCGTGGGATAGAATGCCTCCAATGTTGCGGTAAGAAGAACCGGCCCTGACACGGCGGTAATTGATTTGGAAGAGGCTGCAATGAACGTAACAAAAAATAGCTTAGATTCAACAATCTTACAAAGATGTCTGGAATCTTCGACAAAGTTTTAGAATTTCATATTCACAATATTGACGAGTCTTTGTTATCTCTTTTTGCAAACTGTAATCATAACCCCCTAAACAAAAATGTGAAAAAAAGCCAAGCCGCTATCCCCAAAAATTTGGCTTATAATAGTAGTAAAATCAATAAATAGGCCAGGCGAAATCATCATCTGCCTAGCCTTTTCCCAACTATATTGGGATTGGCTTCCAGTCAAACCGGATTCAATACCAGTATTTTACATGGCTGCCTACCAGACCTCCACAACTCTCGGTATATTAAGATAGTTACCCATCCACAGACCGACCTTGGCAAGCGTTGCTTTACAATGAAGATAGACCCATGCTGTTATTATTAAGGCCAAGCAAAATATCACCTCATTATCAACTTGGCAAGTTTTTTTCTACAACGTCGATTTTACAACCAATTTAATGAAGAAAAGAACTTGCCAAGTTGATAATAGGATCATATATTGCTTGGCCTATTATTATTGACCTCGCTTCTTTTAGTTTTGACTATTTCCAGTATTCTTCAACTAAATGATGGTAAACAATGGTATAAGTTTCATCAAGTTGTGATCACTAAAAGTAAAGTAATGAGGGGGTAAATATGGATTAAAATGTTTCGTGTAATTTACACACTGCATGCGTTAGGCCGGAACTTGGCCTGGTGCACTACCGTGCACCTAGATTGTTCTCTGTGTATTCTCGTATCTGTAAAATTACTCATATTTACAAACGGTGCAAGGATCCAAGCATTGTCGAAAGGAAAAGAAGCCTATGCTCGTGATTCCAATCTGAATCTAATAATGATAAATATACTCACGCTCCCTCAAAGCAATGTGCAGCAGACAAGACATAGCGGGACGTCAGAATATTGGCAGCGCAAGACTGACTCCAGGTACCAGACCAGACGCTAAGGAATTCCACTTGAACGATGGACGGATGCTGGTCGATGGTGGTCGTGTTGCCTCCCACGATCCTGGTCGGCAAGGTGTAGGCAGAACCTAGAGGTAAGAAAAATATGTAAGTACATGTTTTGACCGCAAGGCCAAGTTATAGGGAAAAACTGGCCAAGTGCGAGTCAGACTCGCGTGCAAAGGGTTCCGAACGAATTTCATTTTTGTAACATGTTATTTTAGCACTATAGACTTCTTATAGATTTTCCTGTAATTTATTAATATGAATTTTTTGAATATTTTAGGTTCAGTTGTTTTGGCGATAAGGGTAATATTTCGTCTAATTACTTGAATAACTTCTAAACTGTTTATTTTAAAATTATGAAAAAAATATAGTAAAACCCTCACAATAAGCCCGATAGATAGAAGAATAAGAAGATACAGTTTGAAATACTTGTTTTGATTTTTTCGAGTTTGTCCCTCAAAACTGATATATACTCAAAATGTATTTATTTAGTAGATTTGGTGAAAATTGGCTGTGACAGACGGACAGACAGACAACCGAGTGACCCTATAAGGGTTCCATTTCTTACGGATGTTTGGAACTCTAAAAAGAACGAGCACTGGTTGCTCTTGCTCACTGCAAGTAAGCGATAAGGTTTGTCTTCTCCTCCACCTTGGCTTTGCTGGTGAAGGAACTCATAAAAGGTAAGAAGTTAGCTAGGGTCGCTGTACCCGGATACGTTGAAGAGAACTATTTCTCTTCTTTACCATAAGTTGGTGGCATTTTAACCGCGTATGAGGTTATATAAGGATTTGGAAAAGTCGAAGAAATTTGAGGTTTAGTGTTGTCTTCGAAACCTAAGCCACATTTTATGCATCATTCTAGACCAACGCTAAAGTATTAAGGCCGCTGTAAATATAACTTGGCAATGTGGGAGATCATTCATTCATCAAACATCTGGTATGTGGTGCCTAGATGACTTAAATAACGCCCCCATCGAAGCAATAAACGTGGTAACCTACTGGGTCCAACACTTTGGTCTGATAAACAACGACATAAATAAAAGAAGACCAACACTACCTAGATACTTAAATAAGCGAAAATATTACCTGCAAGCAGGGCGAGGGTCAGGAAAACAAGCTGTGCTGCCATGTTTGTGTTCAAAACGACTGAGTAGGTACTAATCCTGGCGCATTTTTATATTTAGCCGATCAAATCCATTGTAAAAACGATTAAGATTAACAAATCCACTTGTAACTACCGCACTTTGAAGCGAGATTAACGATAAGATTGGCTCGTTATCAGATTATAATAATGTGCCATTTGATACAGTCATGGTAAGGTTGGAATAATTGGGGTAACTTGTCTTCTTTCAGAAAGAGATAATTATGTAAATCAAGTGAGTTTATATTCTCGAGGCTTTTTACTACTTCATGGGTATGTACGGCTTAATAACTTCGTGTGAATTGCTTAATAAGAAGCTTCAAAAAATCAGCTTAAAAACATCCACGTCATCAAAAACTGAAAAAGTGTAGTTTGACGCCTTTGACGCTTTAATTAATTAGAATATATGATAAAAATAAAATTACCATCTTAACTTTGTTTAAACTTATTTATTATATTTTTTCTTCATCTAAACAGGTACATATTTAAACAGCAACAGAAACAATCCAGTCTGTGTAGGAGGAGACAGCTGCACTGACTCCCGGGAAAGTATCATTGGCGCATCGATACCCCCAAGAGACAATTCCGACGATGATGTTTTGGAAGTAAAGAGGGCCACCGGAGTCACCCTGGCAGGCGTCCTTGCCACCGACGTCGAGGATACCCGCGCAGATCATGTTCTTGGTGACAATTTCAGGTACTGGCCTTGAGAGGTAGCGAGCAGCACAGAGCTCGTGATTTATGGTGTAGATTTGAGTCTCAAGAAGCACTTCAGATGACATACCTTGAAACTGTAAGCAAATATTTATGTTTTAACACATGATGACAAACTTGTGGTTAACGAGGCTTCGAAGAATAAGCAATGGTGAGTTCAAATTCTTGGCAAATGCTTTAAGTTTTTCTTTCAACTATGTAATCTGAAAGTTGATCTATTTAGACTTGAGAATATGTAAGTAAAGGTTCCAGCAGACCGACAATACGCAATGATGCAATTAATGTTTTTTTTTTTTCCTAACCTGTTGTTCATAATAAAGATACCTGTTTAATTATCTATCTATTTCCTTTTATAAACATTATTCTATGGAAATGGTCGTTGCCTCATTGTTGCAGAGTTTTCGATTATCTGCGATCGCTTGAAATGTCATACTATCTATACTGGTCATTCAGGATCCTTAAGGAAGCCAAATACCCATGGTATTTGGCCTCCTTAAGGATCCTCCTACATGCTGTGCTTGTATGTTGTACTTTAATGTACAACTTCGGATAGTGCCTGTTTTTTCAATGTCACAATAGTCTTATGCAAACCATAAAGGTAATGATAGAAATATAGATTCAGAGAGTAAAGATTATGCTTACCTGGGTACGGCCCCATCCCGCGTGCACGACTGGCATGTTATCAGGGATCTGGTAACCCTGGGGGACGATAAAGGCGTGCTGGATAACAGGGCTGTACACGAACGGGGTCTGGATTCGAATCACAGCGATGTCACCGTCCTCTTTTGCAAGCTGGCCATAGCTGGGGTGATTGAACCTTGCTTCTGCGTAGGAGACCACACCTCCAGTGTTACGGTAGCTGGAGCCAGCCCTGAAGCGGCGATAGTTGATATTGAAAGCGCTGGGAACAAGAAGCGATCTAAGCGTCAATAATTATATTAATGTTTAATCAACGTTGCATTCACATGTCATTCGCTATCTGTCAAAAAAACCTTAGTCTCTCATTCATTCTTGTTAAAATATCTTTTTGTGTATGAAAAATCCTTGTCATTTTGTATACTAATTAGGTATCGTTTCATACTATATGACAAGGATAACGCTCAAAAAGCTCATGGAACTATATTTTTTACACTTGCTGACCCCCGCTGAATCCTGTTTTATAATCTGTAATTCCCATTTAAACATTTTATATTTTCTCGTCTGTCAATTTTATAGAGGCTGAAAGGATTTGCCTGAATTAACATGCTCCTATAATTTTTTTATCGATATCTTTACTTCTACACTAATCTAAATTAATATATAATACTATAAAGAGGAAAGATTTATTTGTTTGTTTGTTACGATTTAGCTCAAAAACTACTCAACCGATTTAAAAAATTCTTATTAAATATTATATAATTTTATTTATTTTTTTAAATAGACAGACAAAATTGCAATAATGTAAACCAAAGAAGCAAAATTTTGCTCATAAAATTCATTATTTGGCGAGTGCTGAGAAAAATATTGATGATGACAATAATTTACCACATAATTAGAGTAGGTACTCATTATTACCAATAAAAAGTTGGCAGGGGTATATGTCCAACTATTATAGTTAAGTCACAATGGCCGCTTTTGGTTCAAATTATTCAATCAACACCCGGGTGGAATGGAATAGTGGTTATTTTGGTATCATGATAATTATCCTTATCCATTTAAATGGTTTGATAATAATTAAGGTTAATTATGAACAGTTAAATTACACTTTAAATTATTAAAATCGTACATTTCGTTTAAAAGTTATAAAAATGCTCTAAGTAAGAAAAATATTGCGGTTTGAGCGAACTGCCCTTTTAAACGTTTAGCCCTAGGTTCAGTCTGTTTATAAGTAAATTACACATTTTCGTTTTTGTAAAGTAGTAAAACGGATTAATATTCAGAAACAATGTACTTTTCAAGAGGGGTGGAGTACTTATGAATATGGAAAAGAGCGAGGACGGTCATGAATTCATGATGCAACCAACACTCATAATAGAAGCAATATAAAATTGTGAAAATTATTTTTTCATTAACTACCTAACATTAACACCGTCTAATCCCTCTAAAAGGTAGCGGGATTGGTCCTTTTTATAAATAAGGGACGAAGAGCGAGTTTGAGATTTAGTTTTTAAATAATATTACGCCCATGTACCACTATCTATATACACTAGAAATAAAAATAAAAATTCCTAACTAAATTAACCCTAAAATATGGCGTCAAAAAATTCATCCGCATCGCTGTCGACTGGAAGTGTACCCAAAAGACTGGCGGCATTGCCACGTTGTATGGCAATGCTTATTCTTTGAAAGGTAAAAGCCAGTCCTAGGGTCACGTGAAGTGTCAACTAAGCTTCTTGTACCACTATTGTACATTAAGTTTGAATTAATAAATATGAAACGTTAAAAAGTACTAGGCTGGCAAGTCCACTTTGTGCAATACGCCATCGAACGGCTATGTTCGACCAGAGTGCATTTTGTATGGGCCCTAGAATTTATAATAACTTACCTTGTAATATAAAGGATACTGTGAATTTTATATCATTTAAAAATAAATTAAAGACGTATCTAATTAATAAAGCTTATTAAAAATATTAATGATTATTTAAATGAAAAATGTAATAAGGATGTACTAAATATTAATATGAAAATTTGTAATGGATAATATTCGACATTTGCATGTATCTGCACACCTGATGATGTAGAATATGGCATTAAGAAGTTTTGTTGTTTGTAACACCTCATGTATTCACCCATATTACAGACTATAAATATTTTTTTATTTCTATTTATGCGGAGTAACTTTTTTTGGTAGGTTAATCGAAACGCATTTCAACCAAATTTAACCACATTTTGACTATTTCTTTATTAAATCAAGCAATAGTCAGTATGAGTTTCTAACTAATGAAAATAATTTGGATTATAATATATATACTTACAAGCCAATGAAGCAGTGTGCTGCAGACAGCAAATATCTGGACGAAAGAATGTTGGCAGCACAGGATTGACCCCAAGTGCCTGTCCAGATGTCAAAGTTCTCCGATGCCACTATTGATGGATACTTGTCGATGGTGGTTTCCGTGCCGCCGACGATACGGGAAGGCTTGGAATAGGCTGAGCCTGGCAAAGACACAAGGAAGGTTTTAGCAACGGTCATATATTTGAAGACGGAACATCTATTAACGTACACTAAGGTCAAAGTCACAGAACCAGCCGGTCAATTCTGTAAACAAGTCGAAGTGAAGGCTTGGGTGAAGTGATCATGAGGTGAGCTGTCAATCCATATAATCATGATGTTCGACTACGACTTGTTAACAGAATCGACCGGCTAGTGATTTTCTAAGTCGCTACGTGGTAAAATCATGCCTTCACCATTATACAACCTAAGCATGCTTTTACTATTGCAATAGCCTTACGGAATCTTGGTGCAGTGCTGCAAAGCGTGAAAACAGGTAAACACCCTGGCCATGAAGCTGCGGCCTAGGAGAGCGAAATATTAAGGAATCTGACTTTTTTACTAGCGATCACAAAACAAACGAAACTATGTGATTGTGTGAAAGATTACAAATATGTCTAGAAAAAGGGTGACCACTGAGATGAAGTCTAATATTCGGTATATTAGACTTCATCTCAGTGACGGGCGGGCGTTTTGGGGGACTGTCTTTATGTAGAACTTTGACGTTCAAAAAGTGCTGGCACTCAGCCTAATTTGAATAAATGACTTTTGAATTTTTGAGTGGTCATTTCGGTCATGGCGGCCAATCTCAACCTAGACTAGCCATCGGCGTGGGACATATTATAGTGCACAAGTGTCAAACACAGGTGCACTCCCTCTTCCATCACTCTCATATTACGATGGGACGGCAACCCGACACGTCTGAAGAGTGATCAGGCGCAGGCAACGGCTAAACGTGCTTTTCGAGGCACGGGGGTGTCACACCAGCGACTTCCAAAAACCCAATGAATGAAGAAGACGTGGCGCCGACCCAAATAAAAATGGAATAAAGGCAACAGAAACATAAGGTATGCTATTGAATTGAATCATGATGTTCAATTGTTAATTCTATGACTTAACTAAGTCATAGCTGAGGTTAGCACTCAGAGTGGGGTGGTTTGGGATCTACCTCCTAGCGGTCCACCCCGGGCAGCGGCACCACAGGCTTGCCTGTGGTACGGCTGAACGATCTCACTTAAGCGGTGGTAGGCTCCGCAAGGAGCCGCCTGGCTAGCGACCACCATCCCACCGGATTCCGGCGCCAAGCAGCTTGCTGTGTTCCGTCGGTGTGTGGGAGTGCCAGTGCCTTTGGGGGGAGAAGGAAGTTGTCAGTTGCGCTGTTCAGAACCGGTCTTGGTCTCTTGGCAACACTTGCCGGGTAACTCATTTTGGAGGGTAGCGGGATCCGAAGCACGGTGCCAGCCGTTGGCCGACCGCAGTCAGTAGGGGGCCCAAGTAGCACGCCAGCCACGTGCCAAAGGCTGCCCCGCCAACTCGCGAAAAATCCCGGTATGCTCCACCGTGCCAGCCGGCGACTGGATGGGAGGACCCGGTGGCCATATCCGGGGGGGTTCGGGCGTCCCCGCAGTCTCCATATGAGTTCCCCATAGGTTGGATTAGCTCTAGTGTTCCACTTGGTTCACTGAGCAGCGCCTCGACAATTCGACTTTTCCCCCCAACTACTCGATAACATGACAAAAGTGAAACAGAAAAAAAAGGGTAAACAACGGCTGCACTTCCTCCCACTTAAAGTGCACCTCACTAATATCAGGGGGTTGCACTCCAATCTCGATCCGGTCCATCATCACCTTGAGGCCGAGAAGCCGCACCTGTTTTTTCTGACGGAGACGAAGATAGCAACCCCGTTGGACGTGGCGTACCTCAACTACCCGGGTTACTCTCTTGAACACAAGTTCAAGAAGCAGGCTGGGGTCTGTGTGTACGTCCGCGATGACATTTGTTGTCGTCGTCTCCGTTGCTTTGAGAAATCGGGTTTTTCTGCCATATGGCTACTTGTGGACACTGGCGTGGAGAAATTTCTCTACATCGGCGTTTACCGATCGCACAGTGGTGACCAGGAGACAACAGCACTGTTCAATTTCCTCGTGGAGTCGACTGACGTAGCCCAACAACGGTACCCAACAGCGAAGCTCATTTTTCTGGGGGACTTCAACGCCCACCACAAAGAGTGGTTGTTCCCGTACCAGAAAACTGACCATGCTGGGTTAGAAGCGCGCAAGTTTGCTTTAACGCTAGATCTAACCCAGCTGGTGAATGTGGCAACACGGGTACCGGATGTTGACGGCCATACACCCAATTGCTTGGACCTTCTGCTGACAACTGATCCGAACAGTCACTCAGTATCGGTCTCAGCCCCGCTGGGAACATCTGACCACTGCCTGGTGAAATCCGTGTCGACCTGCTCTCCTCCAGATGAGAGCCCTAGAGGCACGAGACGAGTATGGCGATACGAGTCAGCAGATTGGGATGAGATGCGGCACTTTTTTGCGTCTTATCCATGGCGGCATGTGTGCTTTTCCTCGGGTGACCCGTCTTGTTGTGCCGACATGATTGTGGACGTGATTCGGCAGGGGATGGAATATTTCATTCCATTCTCCGACATCCCGCTCGGTCACAAAACCCGGCCTTGGTATAATGCAGAGTGCGCCCACGCTGAGGCCCGAAAAGAGTCTGCCTACCAAGCTTGGGTCAAGGCCCGCGACCAAAAAGTTAGAGCACGCAGGGTTCGCGCGAGGAAGAGAGCTTTTAATTCTGCCGCTAAGTTCTGCAAGCAAGTTCTACGTGGGGCACGTTTTGACCATGTTGGACGTATCGGGGCCAAACTAGCATCGCACCCTCCGGGTAGTAAACTGTTCTGGTCCCTTTCGAAAGCGGTTGAAACGAACTTTTGTCGGCCCACTTTACCACCAATGCTGAAACCTGATGGGTCGCTGGCCCACTCTGCAAGTGAGAAAGCAAATTTATTTGCATCTCTCTTTGCTAGCAATTCACGTCTGGACGCTGGCTCCAAGCAACCACTAACTGTACCTCGTTACTGTGACTCTTCGATGTCGGAGATCGCAGTTCACATGAAAGAGGTACGAAGAGTATTGTGCAGTCTAGACGTGAACAAGGCCAGCGGGCCTGACGGCATTTCAGCGAGAGTTTTGAGGCAATGTGCGCCTGAACTGTCTCCTGTGTTGACACGCTTGTTCCGCCTCTCTCTTGAAAAAAGAACGGTGCCAAAATCCTGGAAGCTTGCGAATGTACAACCTGTGCCAAAAAAAGGCGACCGTGCAGACCCTGCTCATTATCGACCGATCGCCATTACCTCCATTCTGTGCAAGGTTATGGAAAGGGTACTGAACAGTAAGTTGCTGACCTACCTTGAAGACAATGATCTCCTCAGTGACCGTCAATATGGCTTTCGCCGGGGACGGTCAACTGGCGATCTTCTTGTGTATGTCACGCACTGTTGGGGCGAAGCCATCGAGAAACACGGCGAAGCACTTGCTGTATCGCTCGATATCTCGAAGGCCTTTGATAGGGTGTGGCACGCAAGTCTACTCAGCAAGCTTCCTGCTTATGGCATCCCAGCTGATTTTTGTAGCTGGATATCAGACTTCCTTAGTGAACGGTCGATCCGAGTAGTCGTTGACGGCTGCTTCTCTGACCTCATGGCTATTAATGCCGGAGTTCCTCAGGGGTCTGTTCTCTCTGCAACTCTTTTCCTGCTGCACATCAATGACCTGCTTCAGCCTGGTATTGTTGGGTATGCAGATGACAGTTCGGTTTCAGAGAGATACTTGTCTAGCGCAAAAACCAGCGGGGAAGAAGTTCGTTCCTTGAGAGAGGCCATGGTAGAGCGGACAAATTTGACCTTAAGTCTTGTCTCCCAGTGGGGTGATGACAATCTGGTCTCTTTTAACGCCACCAAAACACAAGCATGCCTTTTTACCGCGAAAAGGAGTCGTTTCGACCTAACTCCGACTTTTCGGGGTACTTCTGTTCCTGTAACCGATCGGCTCGAGCTCCTAGGCATGGAGTTGACAACCAGTCTCAACTTTGGTGCCACCATTGAGCACAAAGCCCAAACTGCGGCCAAAAAGCTGGGCATCCTAAATAGAGTGAAGCGATACTTCACGCCTGGACAGCTTTTAACCCTCTACAAAGCACAAGTCCGATCCTGCATGGAGTATTGCAGCCACCTTTGGGATGGCTCAGCTAAATACCAACTTGCCGCGCTTGACTCGGTGGAACACAGAGCTAAAAGGCTCATTGGCGACGTAAGACTGGTGGATGCCAAGCTTCACAGCTTGGCTCATCGCCGCAAGGTTGCCTGCTTGTCGGTCTTCTACAGATTGTACTTCGGGGAGAGTGTCCAGGAACTCCACGATCTCATCCCACCGGCCCCCTTCTACCATCGGACATCTAGACGCACTGCAAGTTACCATCCCTACCTTGTTGCTATTCCACCAATTCGCACTAAACGTTTCCAAACGTCTTTTATAATGCGCACAGCAAAGGAGTGGAACTCTCTGCCTGCGTCTGTGTTTCCGAACGCATACGACCCTAATCTCTTCAAAATTAGAGTGAACAGGCTTCTTCTGGGTAAGCTCGCTCCATCGTCGACTTTGTCTCTGTCATCTATGACCTAGACTAGAGTCAAGAGCAAAGCCATACTAAATAAAAAAATAAAAAAAATAAAAAATAGAGTAAGAACCCTAGGTAGAGACTGACAAGGCTACAGATAACTGACGTCAACTAATAAATGTTTAGGTAGGTACCAATTTTGCAAATTGGATATTCCACCAAAATACCCACAAAACAGACACACAAAATTTGGTAGTATAAATACCACTTTTCACGACAATTTTCGTCAATCAAAACTAAACGAACATCTTATCACCTGTCATGACCGCTATAGTTTAGCACAAAAAAAATATTACTGTCCCTTTCTGACTCAATCAACCATTTTACGACAATTTTTTTCTTTCTGTTAATTCTTTTCTTTTTTTTTGTTCTATTCCGTCAATTTCCTATTGCGATATATAACTACATACCTGCGAGCAGGGCGATGGTCAGAAGAGCTAGCACTGCCATTATTGTTTGATTCTAAAGTGATGCTCATCTACCTCGGCCAAACATATTTATATAAACCAGTGGGGTTTTACATACATTGGCCTTTAGATGACCTGGATTAACGATAAGACTTTGTCTGTTAACACTAAGATTTGGGGTTCCTTACGAAATTACGAACATGAAATAGAAACCATGTTGCTGTTTATTGAGAAGCTGTTATCACTGAGTTATTTTATCTTATTTTAGTAAATGCACGGCTGAAAGAAGTCTATTAAAGTCTCTTTCAAGTTGTGTCATATAATTTGATATTGCTTTTCTAACTACCTAACACTTTAGGGCTCTCATTCACTGGCACCCATGGGGCTGATTTTGCTAAATCAGCCTTTTATATTCCTATTGCTGTGACGTGACAAGCCTTAGCGAAATCGTAAGCATAATCCACCACGTGAACCCAATGCGGATTGGTAGACTGACTTTCTCGTCACATGTCTTCGAATTTCTCTAGGATATAGGCCGGTTTTCTCCCAAAATAAATTATACAAAGTAAAGCGCTTGCCTCGGTTTAAAACACGACATGAGCCTCCACTACCACCACGCATGCATACGCCACAGAAATATTACATGAAAAATCTTTACCATTCTGACAATGTAAGTACCGTTGATTCTCTACTTGCGATATACTTGAACCTTTAGTGACTACTTCTGGGTACTGCCAGAGATTACCTCCTACGCACAAACAATTCTACGTCTTTATATCATTACTTGCTTTCGCCCGCAATTTCGTTCGCGCGTTCCTGTTCTTTCCCGTTCCCGTAAGAATTTCGGGAAATCCTCTCTTAATGCTCGCTGCTGCAAGGAACCTACTTGCCATATTTCAGCGTTCTACCTCCAGTAGTTTCGGCTATGCGTTGTCTGTCAGTCACTCAGTAACGGAAGAATTTTATATATTGGGATTAGTAGAGAATTTCCACGAGCAAATAAATATGTGTACGGAATCCGACAAACCATTTCGGAGAGCGGAAATACTCAATGTTAAAAAAGAAAAACCTGAATTTGTTTTATCTTACAGATAATAATATTAACACTTTATCACTTATTATTTATAAGTAACTGTTTATTTATGACCCGGTGTTTCCCGGAGTACAACGCTGAGTTAGCTTCCCTGTTACCCATGGTTATCTAATAGTTAGTATTCTTAGTGTGGGGTTCTTGGTTCTACGTTACTAGTGAGTTTTTGCCTCAAGAAATTCAATGTAGAGTTTGAATAAATTTCCCAAAAATGTAATAGTTCCTTCTTGGTGTATCTGTTTAAGTTTTATTTTTTTAAGGGTTTCGTACCCAATGGGAAAAACTAAGCTCAGCCGCTTATGCTGTTAGAAAGATAAGACAGTTAACAGACGTAGAAACCGCACGATTGGTCTACTTTAGTTACGTTCACAGCATTATGTCGTATGGTATTTTGCTGTGGGGTCGGGCTGCTGACATTGAATCCATGTTTCGTTTGTAAACAAAAGAGCAGCTCTCTTTTCAGAGCCTTTTATAATCTGCGTCGCCATGATTCTCTTAGGGAACTTTTTCAATTCATTTATTTTTTTGCCAATTCATTTATGAAAATATTATGTACGTACGGAAAAATCGACATCTTTTTAGTAAAATTGGTGATTTTAATACTAGAAATAAAGACAAATTAGATCAACCATTTTATAGATAAGCTAAAGTTCACACTGTGTTAAATGTTACAACAAAATACCTTGTGACATATTAGAACTAAATGAAAGAAATTTTAAAACTTTTGTTAAAAGCACAATTTGTAATAATAATATAATATAATAATAATACACTGTTTAATTAATGGTTCCAATATTTGTAATTATGTGAGTACCATTGACCTTAATTTATTTAGAAAATGTTTACCTCTGCTGGTAATACTTTGTTCCTATATGTAGCATACTATGGGTGCATCGTCCTCACATGGTATTGAATTAATTATTGTGTTCCAAATATTGTAAAACCATTATTTGAAAAGAGTAACTATGGAATTTCTTGTCCGTTCTTTATAAGAATCTACAGACCTTTCCGAATGAACAGTAGAGTCACTTATTTAATTTTATATTATTTTTTTAACTGTAAATGATGACGTTCAAAAGTGCCGTTTCATGGCCTAATTGAAATAAACGCATTGACTTTGACTTTGAAATGTTTCGTGTAATATACACTGCGTGTGTTAGAACGGACCTTGGCCTGGCACACTACCGTACATCTAGATTGTTCTCTGTGTTTTCTCGTATCTGTATAATCACCCATATTTACAAAAGGTGCAAGGAACCAAGCATTGTAGCAAGGAAAAAAAAGACTATGCTCGTGATTCCAATCTGAAATCGTGATCATAATAATGATGAATACATATATGCACAGTCCCTTAAAGCAATGTGCAGCAGAAAAGACATAACAGGACGTCAGAATATTGGCAGCGCAAGACTGACTCCAGGTTCCAGACCAGATGCTAAGGAAATCCACTTGAACGATGGAGGGGTACTGGTCGATGGTGGTCGTGTTGCCTCCCACGATCCTCGTCGGCTAGGTGTAGGCAGAACATCTTTATAGATCGACGCTAAAATATTTAGTAAGCTGCTGTAAATATAACCTGGTAATGTGGGAGATCATTTTCATCAAACATGCGGTGTGTGGTGCGGTTCAAACTATGTCCCATTTATTGGAGTCTCCCAAATGTCCATATACTGCACCCAAAATGACTTAAACAACGCGTCCATCGAAGCAATAAACGTAGCCACCTACTGGGTCCAACACTTTAATCTGATAAACCAGGACACGATTAAAAGAAGACCAACACTACGGAGACACGAACATATTACCTGCAAGCAGGGCGAGAGTCAGGAAAACAAGCCGTGTTGCCATGTTTGTGTTCAAAACGACTAAGAAGATACGAATCCTCACGCGTTTTTACATTTAGCCAATCAAATCTGCTTGTAACTACCTCATTTTGAAGCGAGATTAACTATAAGACACAAGACTCAAAGCATTTATTTCAATTAGACCATTTACAAGCACTTTTGAATTGTCAAGGTCGGTTGGTCAAAAAGATGAAGTTCTTTGCACGTTCCAAAGCGTAGATCTCTATGGAGAAGAACGTGGAAGAAACTCCACGGACACTCTTTTAAAAATAATAATATATTTTACAAAGTTATGGTTACATCATTCATGTTGAAATTATACATATATGTGAGAACGATGTAAAAGACGTCCATGAGAAAAGCGTCCGGAGTGTAAATATCAAATCAAAGAAAAAAATAAAATAAAACGCGGCCAACGCATGCACCACCATCAGCCAGACTTTTGAGTGAGCATGACACTCCCAAGCGCATACGGTACATTCAAGTCGAGACACTCAAAAGTGACAGTTTTAATTTAAGTTTAAGGTACACTGTACACAGTACTCACACATGTGCCGTTAATGCATGAAATTATACAATACTAAATAAATAGAGTCTGTACAATAAAAATATTGCGTTCTCACAATCTTCAGCCGGTCCAACAATGTTTCCAAATGCTAACAGATTAGTTTGTGCGCCCTAGTGACTGGCAGGACCAGCATTGAGCCAAGCATTTTTATTTTGAATATAATCCCCCAAGTTATAATATACTTGCCTGAATACTGTGCGTTTATTACAAGATTTAAATTTTACCTCATTTAGTTGCAATATATGGGGAAGTATTTTATTATAAAATTTTAACAGTATCCCATGAAAAATGAGGCTACTTTAGCCAGTCTGAAACCTGATTGATCTCATTGGTCTCTATTTCTAGTACAATAATTATGACTGTCGCCTCTTTTACTAAATAGGTGTAAATTCGTTCTGACATACCTGATGTTTTCATAAATGTATTGACAAGGTACCGTCATGATGAAAATATTATTAAACAGTTCTCTTAGCGAATCTCGTCGGCGGAGCTTGTATATGGCGTTGATGGCTTTTTTCTGCAGAATAAAAATAGACTCGATGTCTGCAGCTCGTCCCCACAATAAAATACCGTAAGATATGATACTGTGAAAGTAACTAAAATTAACTAGTCTCGCGTTTTCAACATCTGTAAACTGGCGGATTTTTCTAACAGATATGCTGCTGAACTTAGCCTTCCTGCAAGAGATGTTAAATGAGGACCCCATTGCAGCCTTGAGTCAAGCGTTATCCCCAGAAAAACTGTTTCATCGACAAATTCAAATTTCTCCCTTTTATATAAAAAAAAAAAAAACATATTTTTTTTCATAATACTAAATTATTAGCACTAAACCAATTGTGTACCTGCAGTATATTTCTGTTTATTTTAAAAATTAAAGATGTATCGTCAGCATATAACACCATATTAAGTCTATTTTGTAATGTATATGGCAAATGATTTATATAAACTAGAAACAAGAAGTGACATTGAATTGTTTGCCGTTTATATGAACTAGCATATTAAGATTTTACTAAGTTCAAGGCGGTTTTGCCTAGTCCGTAATGCTCTAGTTTCAGGAGTAATGTTTCATGGCTCACACAATCAAACGCCTTTGACAGGTCGCAGAAGATACCGATGGCATCTTGCGCCTCTTCCCACGCGTTAAAGATATGTTTTAATAACGTTACACCAGCGTCACTTGTACAACGTCCCCTGGTGAAACCATAAGATTGGCTCGATACCAGATTACAAATATGTGCTTTTTGATACAGTTATGGTAAGCTTGGAATAAATTTGTGGTTAGTAGTCTTCTTACATAAAGAGATAATTACATCAAGTGAGTTTCATATTCTCAAGGCTTTTTACTACTTCATGGGTATGTATGGCTTAATAACTTTGAGTGAATTGCTTAATAAGAAGCTTCAAAAAATCAGCCTAGAAACATCCACGTCAACAAAAACTGAAAATGTGTAGTTTGACGCCATTTGTGTTCGTGCGCCATTTACGTATCTTTTTCAGCTGTCAAAGTTTTAATTGGACAGTTTGATAAAAATAAAATTATCATCTTAACTTTGTTTAAACTTATTTATGATATTTGTTTCTTAATCTAAACAGGTACATATTTAAACAGCAACAGAAACAATCCAGTTTGTGTAGGAGGACACAGCTGCACTAACTCCTGGGAAAGTTTCATTGGCGCATCGATGACCCCAAGAGACAATTCCGACGATGATGTTTTGGAAGTAAAGAGGGCCACCGGAGTCACCCTGGCAGGCGTCCTTGCCACCGACGTCGAGGATACCCGCGCAGATCATGTTCTTGGTGACAATTTCAGGTACTGGCCTTGAGAGGTAGCGAGCAGCACAGAGCTCGTGATTTATGGTGTAGATTTGAGTCTCAAGAAGCACTTCAGAAAATTCACCTCTGAACTGTAAGAAAATTTTTATGTTTTAACAAATGATGACAAACTTGTGGTTTACGAAGCTTCGAAGAATAAGCAATGGTTAATACAAATTCTTGATACAAATGCTTTAGGTTTTTAATTCAACTATGTAATATGAAAGGTGATCTACTACACATATATTTAGCCTTGAAAAGATGTAAACTTTCCAGCAAACCGACACGACGCAACAATGCAAAAGTTTTTTTCACAAGCTTTTATTTAACTTGTAATGTATGTACATATGTATGTTTGTTCGGGCGGTATCTTGCAACTCAATTTTGAAGCAAATATCTTCATACGATTGAGCTGTAACTTTGTATACACGTTCAGTTTGGATGACAATGCATAGTTAACTGTGTGACGTCATTCTAAATCCAACATGGCTTCACACCCAAGATGGCGGACTAATTTTCATTTTTATTGCATTCCTACAATATGGGTATCAAATGGAAGGACTTGCTGAGAATCAGTCGAAAAATAAAGTGGCGTTACTGTAAACCCAATATGGCGGAGTAAATTTTTAATGCTTGCCTACAATATGGGTATCACATGAAAGGACTTACTAGGAATACGAATGCTAGTTTAAAAAAAATAAGATGCTGAACATTAACTCTGTTGCTCCAATCAGTCTGGAATTTTGGTTTACTGGGGTTTTTGGAGTCCTCGATTATGATATTTAGGTCAAATTATTCGAGTCTGCAGCATCGGTTGTTTAACTTTGACTTGTGTTATTTGGTGAGATAGGCGTCAATAGCATTGGTTTGAAACCTGTACACAAAATGCAGGTAGTACCGTCGACCATGCCGTTGTATTCTTAGGCTCAAAGCTCTTCGCCGCTTTTATTTAAATGCGCTAAAACGATAAAATAAACTTTTACTATCAACTTGTAACGTCACTACACAATTTAGATGATATGAGGAGCTCGTGGCTAAATAATAACAGCCACACGGGTCGATCTTCAAGGTTAAGCAACGCTTGCCGAGGTTGGTCTGTGGATGGGTGACCATCTTAACATACCGAGACTCCTCCGTGCCTCGGAAAGCACGTTAAGCCGTTGATCCCGGCTGTTATTTGTAGATCTTTGGCAGTCGTTACGGATAGTCAGAAGCCACAGAAATCTGACACCAGTCTTATCAAGGAGTACCGTGTTACGCAGTTAATGGGTTGTGGAGGTCTTGGTAGGCAACTGCTTTATGTAAAATACTGGTATTCAGCTGAATCCGGTTTGACTGGAAGCCGACCCCAATATAATTAGGCTAGGCAGATGATGAGTGACGTTATAAGTTGACAGTAAAAGATTTTTCTTTTTTTATCGCATTTAAATAAAAGTTTTGTTTTTAAAAAGGGTTTTTTACTTTAAATTATTCCTTACCCAAACAAAGATACAAACAGCTACCTTAATAAAAATACCTGTGTAATAATTCATTCATCACCTTTTATATTAATTATTCTTTGAAAATGAACGTTGCCTCATTGTTGCAGAGTTTTCGGCTAATCTGCGATCGCTTGACATGTGACATGACATGTGTGTGTTGACATCTACACTGGTCATTCAGGTCATGGGTATTCGGCCTCCTACAGGATCCTCCTATATGCTGTGCTTGTATGTTGTTCTTTTATGTACAACTTCAATAGTGACTGTTTTTTCAACGTCATAATAGTATTGTGCAAGTCATAAAGGTAATGATAGAAACATATTCCTATCATTACCTTTATGGCTTGCACATCATGTTTGCAATTGGAATCCATAGATTCAGAGAGTAAAAATTATGTTTACCTCGGTATGACCCCATCCTGCGTGTACGACTGGCATGTTATCAGGGATCTGGTAACCCTGGGAGACGATAAAGCCCTGCTGGATAACAGGGCTGTACTCGAAAGGGGTCTGGAGTCGAATCACAGCGATGTCACCGTCCTCTTTTGCAAGCAGGTCATAGCTGGGGTGATTGAACCTCGCTTCTGCGTAGGAGACCACACCTCCAGTGTTACGGTAGCTGCTGCCAGCCCTGAAGCGGCGTTGGTTGATATCGAAAAAGCTGGAAACAAAAAGCGATCTGAGGGCCAATTGTTCCGTCATCTTAAAATCTAAACGTAATTTATTCAACAAATCCTAGGTATCGATTAATATCGATGTTCAATGCTCCATCAGTTCGCAATAACAAAACGTAGACCTTCTGCTGTCTGTGGTGCACACCGTTACTCATAAAAAGTTGGAGCAAAAATATAATATCATGATATTAATTAATCCTTATCCATTTAAATGGTGAGATAATAATTAAGGTTAATTATGAACATTTAAATTACAGTTTAAATGATTAAAATCGGACCTTTGCTTTAAAAGTTACGACGGGTATAAAAATGCTCTAAGTAAGAAAAATGATGATGTTTGAGCGAAATGCCCTTTTTAAACATTTACGTTTTTGTAAAGTAATAAAAACAAAATATATTCAGAAACAATGTACTTTTCAAAAGGGATGCAGAACTTAGGAATATTGAAAGGAGCAAGGACGGTCATGAATTCATGATGCAACCAACACTCATAATGAAACCAATGAAAATAATTGTGGTCATCATTTTTTCATTAACTACAGTCTGTCTATAAAGTCATGAAAATAATGTTAGAGGAACTAACATTAATCAGAAGTAGGGCAACACTAAATCATAGTACATTGAATGTCATCGGCTGTCATCGATTTGTTTTGAAACTAGTTATCTATTGCATATTTTATTGCTTTTCAAATCTACATAGATAAAACTTCGAAGAAACGTGATAATTATGAGGAAAACAATTAGGAGTGGAGCTCGGGAAATTATTTTTAAAGTGTATCAGCAATGTTTGTTAGAACACCAAGCTGGACAAATTTTATCAAGTTTGGATGATGTTTATGCTCGAACAGCAGCTATGACCGGTATGTAATCGTGTTACTGTTTGTTTTTTATCTACCAGAAGTTCCAAATTTACTAAACATACGATTGTAAGACCGAAATAAGGATTGTTTACATTGTGCAATAATAGGTTAGATTGCAAATATAAGTAGGCCATATTGTAGTACGACCAGGACCTTTGGTACTTTTGGGTGATGAAATTTACCGCTGATTTTAAATATGAATAAGTTACTTATACCATGTTTGAAATTAAAAATAGAGTAATCTATTTTCTGTTAGATTTACATAATTATTATTTTTTAAATCTTTCTTTCAGGAAAATCTGAGAGTACAGTGAGGCGTATTGTAGATGAAGGCTTTAAAAATGATGGTAAATTTGGAACCCCTGGCAAACACAGATCAGGCCGTCCTAAAAAAGAAATGGATGACTTCAACATATGTGCACTTCGACAAAAGATCCAATTTTTTTACTCGGTAAAGAAAGAGGTACCAACCTTAAGGAAACTTCAGGTAGTCGCCAAAACAGATCTGGATTTTAAATGTAGCCTAGAAGTCCTGCGTAAAATTTTGAAATCGATTGGGTTTTCTTACAAGAAGTGTCAAAATAACAGAAAGGCTCTAATTGAACAAGCACATATTGCAGCAAAACGAGAAGAGTACTTGGCAATTATTAAAAAAAATAGAGATTTGCCAGAAGAATTGCAAAAAGATATAATTTATCTTGACGAGACTTACATTCATTCTTCATATAAGGTAAAACTGTTTTTGTGTAATCAATAATATATTTATTGAATATTTTTACTTTATAAATAAGTACCATTTTTTCACCAGGTTCGAAAATGTTGGCAATCTTTAAACGTGGAAGGCGTCACGGAAAATATATCGAAAGGAAAGCGTTTCATAATTCTCCACGCTGGAAGCGAAAAGGGGTTTGTGCCAAACTGCCTACTTATATTTAGTGGACAAAACAAACTCGAAGACTACCATTCGGAGATGAACGCCCACAATTTTACCAAGTGGATCACGGAAAAGCTTATCCCGAACCTGCATAAGCCATCGATCATTGTCATGGACAACGCCCCCTACCACTCCGTCGTGACAAATAAGGCGCCTACCTCAAGATCTCGCATGGACGAAATAAAACTTTGGCTTTTGGAAAATAATATTGACTTTGACCCTTCACTTAGGAAGCCAAACTTACTCAATTTGGTAAAAAAAAATAAACCCGACCCCATCTATGCTATTGATGAACTTTTGGGAGAAAATGGGCATACAGTGGTACGGCTTCCACCGTATCACTGTGATTTAAATCCAATAGAGCTCATTTGGGCTCAAGTAAAACAGAAAGTGGCAGAACACAATGTTGGGTCACGTGATGTGAAGCAACTAGCTGAAGAGGCCTTCAACAGCATTACACCTGAAAAATGGAAAAACTGTTGCCGTCATGTTGCAAACATTGAAAAAGAATATTATGAACGAGGAAGAACCCTATATCAAAATATAGATGAGTTAGTCATTCGCCTAAGCGAAGATAGCAGCAGCAATGACAGCAGTAGCGAAGACGATGTTAGTGATGCAGTTGAAAATTAAAGTACTTTTTTTAATGTAGAATATTTGGAATCAGATGATGAAAGTAATTAATTATTGTGTTATGAGATACTTTTCAATGTTTTATGTTCTTTTTTGCGTTATGTTCACCACAAATAAACGTGTTTTCCTTCTTTCTTCTTTTATATAATAAAAAATAATTATATATGAACATTTTTCGATTTTCCGATCCACGAGGATGCTCCTCCCAAAGATTACGTATGTTACGACTTTACCTTTTCTATTCAGTTTAAAAAAAAGCGTCTCGTCGTTCTCATTAACACCAGGTTTGCTTCTAGTACAAAATAATGTGCAAGTATCAAAATCAATGAAGTCACACTATACAGGGTTGCTACGTGCACCACCACAGCGCCCTCATTTTTTTTCATGACTTTATAGACAGACTATACCTAACATTAACACCGACCAATCCCTCTGAAAGTAAGCGGCATTGGTCCTTATTATATAATAAGGACTAAGGGCGAGTTTAAGTTTTTATTTTTAATAATATCATTAAATTTGAAACGTTAAAAAGTACTAGGCTAGCAAGTACACTTTGTACAATACGCCATAGGACGGCTATGTTTGACAAGAGGAAATTTATAATGAATTACCTAGTAATATACAGAATGCTGAGAATTTTATATCATATTATACTAATATTATAAAGAGGTTAAGTTTGTAAGTTTGTATGTAGGGGGTAATCTCTGGATCTACTGAACCGATTTTGAAAATTCTTCTTGAATCTGATAGGCAACCGGCAACAGGAAAAAACAGGGATATGTGTGTACGAAGTCGCGGGCAACAGCTAGTTTAAAAATAAATTAAAGACGTATCTAATAAATAAAGCCTATTAAAATTTAAATGCTTATTTAAATGAAAAATGTAAGAAGGATGTACTAACCATTAATATGAAAATTTGTAATGGATAATTAATGATTGATGAATTTTAACCAAATTTCACTATATTTTGACTATTGCTTGAGTTAACTTTGGATTTAAAAACTCGCACCAAGTCGTGCTCAAAAGCAAGTGTTTTATTAACAAATTTGTTTTGAGCGCGACTCAGTGCGAGCTACTAACTAACGAAAATAATTTGGAATATAATATATGTACTTACGGGCCAGCGAAGCAGTGTGCTGCAGACAGCAAATATCTGGTGGTCAAAATGTTGGCAGCACAAGATTGAGCCCAAGTACCTTCCCAGGGGTCAAAATGCTCCGATGCCACTATTGATGGATACTTGTCGATGGTGGTTTCCGTGCCACCGACGATACGGGAAGGCTTGGAATAGGCTGAGCCTGGCAAAGACACAAGGAAGGTTTTAGCAACGGTCATATGTTTGAAGACGGAACATCTACTAACGAAAACTAAGGTTGAAGACACAGAACCAGCCGGTCAATTCTGTAATCAAGTCGAAGTGAAGGCTTGGGTGAAGTGACCACCAATTTCCAAACTCCGGGCTGTCAAAAACCCAATAAATCAAGAAGACGTGGCGCCGACCTAAATAAAATATGGAATAAAGGCAA
This sequence comes from Mamestra configurata, assembly GCA_002192655.3. Classification (NCBI taxonomy): domain Eukaryota; kingdom Metazoa; phylum Arthropoda; class Insecta; order Lepidoptera; family Noctuidae; genus Mamestra; species Mamestra configurata. Next base: position 24,106 of record NDFZ01005246.1, read on the forward strand.
CAGAAACACTATGATAGTGAATTGAATCATGATGTTCTATTGTTGATTCTATGGCTTAGTTATAACTGAGGTTGGCACTCAGATTGAAAACCCTAGACTGAGACTGACAATGCTACAGATAACTGACGTCATCTAATAAATGTTTAGGTAGGTACCAATTTTGCAAATTGGTTCTTATTATAAATAACACTTTTCACGACAATTTTCGTCAATTCAAACTAAACAAACATCTTATCATTTGTCATGACCACTATGGTTTCGCACAAAAAAATGATACTACTTTCGTTTGCGAGCCATGCATATGTCCTTTCTGCATCAATCATCCATTTTATGATTAAAAAAAATCTGTTAATTATTTATATTTTTTGTAATACTCGGTCAGTTTCCTATTGCGATATACAAATATAGTTATACCTGCGAGCAGGGCGATGGACAGAAGAGCTAGCACTGCCATGATTGCTTGATTCGAAAGTAATGCTCATCTACTTCGCCATCTATATTTATATAAACCAGTAGGGTTTAGCCTGTAGCCTGTAGATGACCTAGATTAACGATAAGACTTTGTCTGTTAACACTAACTTTTAGGGTTCCTTACGAACATAAAATAGAAACCATGTCATTTCATATTCCCATTGCTGGGAATATGAAATTATTAATTAATTATTATATTATATTGCTGGGAGTAGGGCATACAAAACCGGTTTTCCGGTTTTGCGCAAAACCGGAAATCGCCCAAAATTTAAGGTTTTTTGAAAACCGGTTTTGAGAGCCAAAACCGGAGCTCAGCTCCGGTTTTCCCATTATTGAGTAACAATTAACATTTTGATTTTTATCAACATTTTTTTCGAACACTCAAAAAATAATTAATTTTGAGGCATCAAATGTATCCGAACCGAACACAGCCTGCATCCACCCACTTACACGCCTCCCTCCACTACCCCCGCACCCCGCACCCGTAACCCGCCAGCCTGCGCCTGCGTTGTTGAAGCATATAATTATTTATTATGTGTTCTACCAACAAGTGTTGAGAGTGAAAGGGTGTTTTCGAGTGCTGGGTATTTCTGTAACAAAATAAGAAGTTCGCTGTCTGATCGAATGTTGGATGCACTTATATTCTTGAGATCACATTATCAAGAACAGCGATCTCTTGAAAACAAGTGATTTATGCTTTATTTAAATTAGTATACATAGTTGATTATTGATCTCTTTTTTAGTGCAATATGAATCATATTATAATAATGTTATTTTGTAGTTCGTCTTCAAAGTTACAAAAATGTTGATTTTTTTGGTAATTGTGGGTGGCTGTGTTTAATATTTGAAGATGCTGATTGTGTTTTCTATGTTTAAAATATATTATTTTTGATAGCAGACTTAATAGGTACCAAAGATACCAAAAACTTACTTGTTGTTGATTTGATCTCAGTTAATTAATCTTTATACTATTATAAGTTCATTGTTATCTGTACAATTATTATGGTTTGGATTAAAAAGAAATGTATCATACAATTTGTTTTATTTGTAGACTTAGTGGGTATTTAAAAAAAATGGTGTTTCTTTTTAAATTATACTACATTCGATTTTTTTTGCTAAAACCGGACCTAGCTCCGGTTTTCGGTTTTGGTCCCAAAAAAACGATGTTCAAAACCGGTTTTGATGACTTTCCGGTTTTGCATGCCCTAGCTGGGAGCCTCACAAATAGGCTTACTTAGCTATTTAACATCATTTTAGCCACAAAACGCATTCCAGAGTCATGGCGTCAAAGCTATCTCCTACCCTTCTACAAGAATAAGGGAGACGTTGCGGAGGGCCAGAATCATAGGGGCATAAAACTGACTTCACATTCACTTAAAATATAGGAGAGAGTAATTAACAGGCGAATTGCTAACACCACGCAAGTATCTCCAAATCAGTTCGGATTGACAGCATCCAGTGCAACTATTGACGCAATACAGACGATCAGGATTATGATGGAGAAGTATAGAATTAACAGCAAAGACCTGCACCTGATGTTTATTGTCCTCGAAAAAGCCTTTGATCGAGTACCCCGTTAACTAGTATGGCAGGCTCTTCGTGCCCAACTTGTACCTGAATACTACGTCAAACTAGTACAAGACATGTACAACAACGTCAGCACAAGAGTCCGAAGCCTAGCTGGTGTTAGTGAGGCTTTCAAGGTCAAAGTAGGCGTCCATCAAGTATCCGTTCTCAGTCCACTTCTGTTCAACATCGTTATGGACTACCTCACTAAGGATATTCCTTCTCCGTTGCCCTGGAATATGCTTTATGCAGATGATATAGTTCTTGCTGTCGATACCGCGAATCAACTTCAGGAACTTTTAAATAAGTGGGCGGACGCCCTAGAAAAGTACGGCCTAAGAGTGAGTAGGAGCAAAATTAAATATCTGAAATGCCCATTCAGCGGAAATAATACAGCGGATGTCATCTCTATTGGAACTGCACCTATCCCCACAGTAGAGGCTTTTAAATATCTAGGCTCCATACTTACACCCGATGCCAACGTATACGCTGATGTCACTCACAGGATAGACGTGGCATGGCAATAATCGCGCTCTCTTACTGGCGTGCTGTGTGACCCACGTATACTCGTAAAAACTAAACCAAAACGACAGTCCGACCGACGCTATTGTACGGGTCTGGGTGCTGGACCATAAAAAGGACGCATGAGCAAAAGGCTCCTACTAGTGAAATGATGATGCTCAGGTGGGCGGGAGGTGTAACGCGGCTGGTTAAAATGTAATGAGTACATACGTGGAAGCTTTAAAGTTGCACCGAAAACCGCCTTCGCTGATATGGCCATGTTAATAGACAAACCGAAGACTATATGGTTCAAACTGCATTGAAAGAGACCTCAAGAAAGCCCAATTGCCCGAAACGATCGTTTGACTTGGCGCAGTAAAGTGAAGAGACTCTACCCCAAATAATGGGATAACGAGAAGAAGAAGAAGAAGCACAGTGAAATCATGGGCATAATCCACCACGTGGACCCAATGCGGATTGGTAGACTGACGTTCTCGTCACATGTCTTCAAATTTCTCTAGGATAGGAGGATAAATTATACAAAGTAAAGCGCTTGCCTCGGTTTGCAACCACGCAAGCATAAGCTACAGAAATGTTACATGAAAAATCTTAATAATTTTGTTCTTTATGACAATGTTACTGGCGTTGATTCTCTACTTACGAAATACTTGAACCTCTAGTGACTACTTCTGGGTTCTGCCAGAGATTACCTTCTACGCACAAACAATTCTACGTCTTTATAATATTACTAGCTTTAGCCCGCCCTTCATTCTCACATGTCCTGATTTTCCCCGTTCCCGTAAGAATTTCAGGAAATCCTCACTTAATGCTCGCCTGCACTCCTCAAGGAACCTACGCGCCAAATTTCAGCTTACGACGAGAAGTTGCGGATGTGCGTTGTCTGTCAGTCACTCAGTAACGGAAGAATGTCATACATATATATATATGTATATTAGGATTAGTACAGAGTTCCCAACGAGCAAATAAATATGTGTACGGAATCCGACAAACCGTTTCGGACAGCGGAAATACACAATGTTGAAAAAGGAAAATGAACTGAATTTGTTTTATCTTACAGATAAAAATACTAATACTTTATCACTTATTTACTTATAAATAACTGTTTATTTATGACCCGGTGTTTCCCGGGGTACAAAACTGAGTTAGCTTCCCTGTTACCCATGATTATCTAATAGTTCAGTAGTATTCTTAGTGTGGGATTCTTGGTTTTATGTTAGTAGTGAGTTTTTGCCTCTAAAAATTTAATGTGTGTAAAATGTTTCAATAATTTTCCCAAAAATGTAAAAGCTTCTTCTTGGTGTATCTGTTTAAGTTTGTTTTTAGGGTTTCTTACCCAAAGGGTAAAAACGGGACCCTATCACTAAGACTCCACTGTCCGTGTGTCTGTCACCAGGATGTATCTCATGAACCGTGTAGCTGGACAGTTGAAATTTTCACAGGTGATGTATTTCTGTTGCCGCTATTACAACAAATAACAAAAATGAAATAAAATTAAAAACTCCTCGTGTGCAAGTCTAACTTGCACTTGGCCAGTTTTTTTTATTGCCCTTCGTTTGACTGCGATTTCTATCTGACCCGATGGTAAGTGTTGATGTGGTCCATGTAGCACTCTTGCCTACCACCGAATATAACCTATTCACTCAAATCTCGGAATGTTAAGATAGTCACCCATCCACAGACCGACCTCGGCAAGCGTTGCTTAACCTTGATGATCGATCAGTGAGGCTTAAAATATAATAAATAAAATAAACGAATAAAAATAAAAAAAACACTACAACGTATAAAATAACTTCAAATTTCGGTAGTCGGTGTTTTTGGTTGTTTTTTCGTATTTTGACACCGACTTCCGAAATTTAATTTATACGTTGCAGTGTTTTTTTATTTCGAAGTCGGTAGTATTTTTTTATAAAAAGTTTTTTATTTTCCACTTTTTAGTGGAACACAACTTAGTGACATTATTCCCATACTGAGTGGTTGTACTATTTGCCGTTAAGAAGTTACTTTGTGTGCCTTTTCAGTCCAAGTCCAGACCAGCTCAGAGTTAAATATCGGGTAAGTAATAAATGATATAACAACAAAATCTCTAATATTTACAACATAAACAACGGAAGCTATAATTTTATTTAATATAAGTAATGTAGTGACATTTTTTTGTATATATTAAACGTTAGAACAAATGATTTTCGATTACATAAACGTTATATCAAACAACCTTATGCTAAATAAGTTTTAGAAGAAATAAATGTTTAATGTAAAGAAATTATATCAACAGTTGGTATATCTCACGTTGATTATATCTTATGAACGATAATAAAATGAAATTAGACCAAATGAGTTTATGCGTTATGAAACGCACATTTGATTGATTTTAAGTTGAGTTGGTCACTGGTTTATTTTTGAAGTTCACCGTCCAATGCAAATGCAATATAGCTATAACTAAACCCAACGTAAAAAGAATCATTAAGATCGGTTAATAAACAATAAAGTTTTGCCCTAATAGATAACCCCTAAAAACATGTTAATTCAGATTGACTTGTTTGCATCTGCGTATACATCACGCCGGTCCGCTGTGAAGGGGTCACTCACAGCGTACCGACCGGTGTGATGTTATGGTATGAACTGGTGAAACCAATAAACAGACATGCGATTTCAGCGATCCCGGGAAATTTGCTATTATTTATTAAAGAGTTCGAATTCTATCTCCGAAGTCATCAGATCTTCACCAAATTAAAATGGTACCAGTTTGGAAAAATATTCTTCGAAACAAAAAAAATAATTATACAAATCGTTTGACAATTGGCGAAAATATCGCTGAACAATCATTTTTCCTGGGATCCCAGAATCAGATCCTGACTTATACCTTCCATCATCAGCTCAGCAAGATGAGATGTTGAATACCAGGCACAATTATCTGAATTGCGTTAGAAAGACTATGAAAAACATTGTATGTGCCTTTAAAATTTGAGGATTGCCCTCGATTTCCCTGGGATCCCATCATTCAATTCTGACTTGGTGTCAACGGGACCACCACAGGAGTATAGGCTTTCGATTAAAAAGAGAGTCATAAAAATCCAGTCATTAATGACAGAATGATCGAATAACAAACATACAAGTAAAAAAAATATCTCCTCCTGAAGTCCGTTAAAAATAGTACACCATTCAGGCCCAATGCGGATTGGCGGATTCCACCCTGCTCGGGTTTTGTTTCCAAATCTTTATCAGAGGTTTAAGTCAGAAGTCAGGAAAGTTTGACATCTGATTCATAAACTCTGTCGTCCGTTCAGTTGGAAACCAGCATCAGACACTCCATAGTTTTCTGACATTAATGCTGAACTGGACATAATTGACGCTGCCTCGAGGCACACTTTCTTAAATGTTTTTAAAACAATGATTTTACAGGTGTTGTTTTTGTGTAATTTTGTTTTGTTTGTCCTGTAAATGTTTTGTGGAACACAGAGGTCCACACCGCACCATTAGGTTTGAGTTATACAATGTATTTTCTTCCTATCTTTCAAACTAAATTGAACTGAGGTCAGATAACTGTGACTGATTACTGTGTAAAATACTGGTATTCGGCTGCATTAGGTTACACTTTTCAGCCGATCTTAACATTATCATATCTTAAAATATTACTTAGCGAAACTTCGAGTATAAGTCTACCGGCCTTCCTCCACCACCACAGTACTGATACATTAACCAGGTAAATTTTGTCATCCTCACTGGTTGAATTTGAGGTACCGTGTTTGACCGATGCGTTGAACACTTGGATAATGGCTTGTCCCAACACGGTTTTACCCGACAACCTGTCTTCCCAGAGACGATGGGATGTGCCGCTCTGCAGGATTTTACTACTACTGAGCGTGCACGTCTGCTGGCTGTGGGAGAATGGGAGTCGGGTTTGTGGCTTCAAGCTCTTCCGTCTTTAACCATAGGCACTATGATGGATGACGCATCGTTTCGGCGCGCTATCTATCTTCGCTTAGGCGCACATTGTGTTGCTCCGCATCGGTGTCACTGCGGAGTAGCTGTCGACAGCCTCGGGCACCATGGCCTGACCTGCTGCAAGAGCGCAGGCCGCATAGCACGGCACGCCAACATCAACGATATTATTCGTCGGGCTCTTGTCACCGCCGGCTAATTACCGGTATTACCGGTTAATCACCACAATATTAGCTTGTATTGTTAATATACGTATCATTCATTCAAAATGTCTCGATTTTGCTTTAGTTTTTCAGTTTTATTTGTTATTGGAATAAGCTTAGTTTTAAGACAAAATCTTACTGCTCAGAGATGATCTATAAATAATTGTGGTATAACAGATAATTAAAAATACACTTTCTGCACATATACCCAGACTTTTTAGAAGAAAACCTAGGTACAGTGGGTGATGAACACGCTTCCACCGAGAAATTGCTTCATTGGAAAACATGCAAACAAACAAACAAACTCTTCAGCTTTATTATTTAGTATTAGTACAGGTATAAATAAGTCAGCCCGGTTGGTGCAGTGGTTGCGAGACTAGCTGCTGCGCTGCGTGGCGCGAGTTCGAAGAGAATAGTTCCCATCTTGATTTAACCACTTATTGGTAGAAAGAAAAAATAAGAACACCTAAAATCACTAACTTGAATTTTACTACTCACACGCCAAAGGATTGTGTTTGATTAATATAAATGGTTTAATCAAGACGGAAACTATTATTTGTATAAACTACTGCATACAAGCACGTGATTTTTAATTTTTAATGATTTTCACAGATTTCCAAATATCTCAGCAGCGTGACACTCTAGACGTTGCTAACATCTTTTTTTTGTTTAAGTGTCCCATACATGAGCCATCCAGCGCCGCGATTTTGATTAAAAATCAAAATGGCGGCTGGTGGCACCCTATAAGGATGTTTAAATAAAATTAATTGTTCTTATATTTAAGATGTTTATTAGTTAGTAAATTTGATAATAGCTCTTGAACTAGCGATTTAGACAGCAACAGAGATGATCCAGTCGGTGTAAGGGGAGACAGCTGCGCTGACTCCAGGGAAAGTATCATTGGCGCATCGATGACCCCAAGAGACAACGCCGACGATGATGTTTTGGAAGTAAAGAGGGCCACCGGAGTCACCCTGGCAGGCATCCTTGCCTCCAACATCCAGAATACCAGCACAGATCATATTCTTTGTAACGGTTAGTGGTGGGTCGTGGGCCATGTAGCGCGCAACACATTGATCATTATTGATTGTGAAGATTTCAGTCTCCAGTAGCACTTCGGAAGACACACCACCCCACTGTAATAAAAATCTTAAGTTGGTAGATATCGACACTGAAGGACTATGCATTTACGAACAATCACTATAACCAACGACTGTTTGTTGAATGCGATAATAATATAGAAAATAATAGTAAAAAGTATTAAAGTAAAATAAAATGCTTACGGAAGTGTGACCCCATCCTGCATGCACTACAGGCATGTTATCAGGAATCTGGAAATCCTGGACGACGATGGAGCCTCCCTGGATAACAGGGCTGTACACGAATGAGCTCTGGAGTCGAATTACGGCGATGTCACCGTCTGCTCCATTCAGACCATAGCTGGGGTGATTGAAGTTAGCGTCTGCGTAGATGACTACGCCTCCGGTGTTGCGGTAGCTGGAGCCAGCCCTGAAGCGGCGGTTTTTGATATCAAAGAACCTGAAAACGAAAAAGAGTTTATGAAATGACTGCTTCCTTTAATCATCATCATTTAAGCTGAAAGACATCCACTTTTGGACATAGGGCATAGGCCTCCCCCAAGTGTGGCCACAGTCACTGGTCATGTGCGTTCCGCATTCAGTGAATTCCCACGTCATCAGTTCACCTTGTGGGCCTTCCGACGCTTAGTCCAGTAATCATTTAAAATACTCACTAATTTCAGAAAACGCTATAATCACACAAGGTAGGACGATGATCACTCACCAGCCATCAAAACAATGTGCAGCAGACAGTATGTACCTGGCAGTCAAGATATTACCACCACAGGATTGTCCCCAAGCGCCTGTCCATATGTCAAAGTGCTCCGATGCCACTATTGATGGATACTTCTCGATGGAGGTTTCCGTGCCACCCACGATACGGGAAGGCTTGGAATAGGCTGAGCCTGGGAAATAAAATAATTCAAGATAGTAATAATAGTACACCCGACTGAAGTTCAATCACGGTGAACAATCTCAAGGGAGATTCGCCAAGAACGTAGGAGTATAAGTATTATAGTTCACAAGCGTATATGCAATCACAGGTGTTCGCTGTTCCTTTACTCCCATATCTCGATGGGACGGCATCCGACACGAGGAGCGAGAGATCGACACGAGGACCAACGGCTTTACTTGCTTTCCGGGCTTAGACTTCGAAATTCCTAATGTAGAGACCAAATACCTAACACTTTTGGCCCGACTTTTTTATGAGAATGGGCTTCTTCTGCTCCGGGTGAGCGAAAGGACGTGCCAGACTTTTACTGACTTAAACCCATCCGTGTTCCTTCTAGAGCTCTTTGCGTTCCAGGGCCGCGGTGACTCTTTCGAACAAATTCCGCAACTTTTTGCCCGATCTGGGAATCGTACGGCAGCTGCGCTTGCAAAACCAACGAGGCAGTTAACGATTTGATTGAAAAAATATATCGTATTATCGTGATTTCATTATTGAATGATTCTGAGAACCAAAAGAATTTACCTGCGAGCAGGGCTATGGTGAGAAAGGGTAGCACTGCCATGATTGATTTGAAAATGACGCTCTTTCATATCAGGCATATATATACTAGTAAAGGTTTTACAGTCAGTGGCAGAAAAAATATCTGGATTAATGATAAGATTGATTCTGTTGACGCTTAGTTTTAGGGTTCCCCGCAACTTTGTAGTGAAACCATATTGCTGAAATTTTTATTTAAGGACTACGTTTACTTTACCATGGGATAAAAATAAGCCTAGAGCTAGACTTTTTACATGGTATAACTTTTACTTGATTAAGTCACCGGGTCATTGCAAACTCCGCTAGATTGTAAAATATCTTAAGAGATATTTTGAGACCATTTCTTCTGTAATGACACGAATCAAAATCCTGTATTCTATAATCTCACCGTGTCGTTGTGAGAAATTATTGACTGTCATAAACTGGCAACAAATCAGCATACGGGTCCCCAACTTATCCGTTCTGGTGTGATAGTAAACTTGAATAGTTGGCCCCTCATTGTCTGTCGTTGGTGTGAGCTCATGTGTACACCATAGAGTTACGAATTAAATGGACCTCCCGTTGTCCGATGTCGGTTGGCTTTACTGCACCTATTTTATTAAGTAAGTCTAGGATAAATCTGTTTTAACCAAAAGATCCTTGATTATCCTGTAGCGGCATCAATGCCGCCACATGAAAAACTAAGAAGCGAAATTTGTACGGCAACAAAAAGAACCGCAGCGCCATCTACGACGAACTAACATCAATCCTGCATAGCGCAAGCAAAGTTCTCCATGCGATTTGAACATATACAACAGTACGAATATCAACAATCGGGCAGTTGCCCACCAGACATAACAACCGTCTGGTTCGGAGGATCCTCAACTTTTCGGTGGAGGTATGCGGGACTTTACTCTCTGTTCCGCGTACCTCCAAACTGGACTCTTCGTCGTAGATGGCGCTGCGGTTCTTTTTGTTGCCGTACAAATTTCGCTTCTTAGTTGTTCATGTGGCGGCATTGATGCCGCTACAATCCTTTTTAACACCGGAGCATAAATGCATCGGCAGGTCCCCAACGCCAAGCCAAAAATTCATTGTACTTTTTATCACATATTTGTGACGTTTGGCGTACAGGGCACGCGCTTGCGTCATTTATACGTGACAATGGCGTTTAAAAGTATTTTAACAAAATCATACGGAATTCACCAAAACACACAGTGGAGCCGAAATACTTCGCATAAAAAAGAAAAACCCAAATGCCCCGTTATCTCACAGATAATGATTTCATCAGTAAGTATTTAATCATTCAATAATGTTTATTTATGACCCTGTGTTTCCCAGAGTACAATCAGAGCAGAATAAAAAAATAAGTACCTATCCCCTCACTATTTCGGTTGTCGAGAATGAAAATAGTGCATTTACATTTTACATACACATCCAACGACGCGTACGTATTTCAACACAATTACTGGAAAAAAACAAATGAAATTAGTATCAAATTATTGTGAAAAAAACATAAATTAAAAATTAAAAAAACCCCCGACACAAAAACCTACCTAAAAAAAGTACGAAATAATAATTTGATTTATTTAACAACCTGTACATAAAAACTAAAAACGGGGGGACCGTTTCTAAATATTTTACTACTCATCGTGGTAGCTTTGTTGTAAATACTAATATTTAGAAACGGTCCCCCCGACGCGACGTTTTCTTTGTAGAAATATTAATAGGTAGGTACTTAGATTCTTCCTAACTAATATTTTGTTGTAATTATTATTAATATTTTTAGCGGTGTTTTAGTTTTTATGTAAAGGTTGTTAAATAAATCAAATTATTATTTCGTACTTTTTTTAGGTAGGTTTTTGTGTCGGGGGTTTTTTAAATATCTTATCTTTCATTTGACAACCATTTTGGGCACATTTGTAGAATTTTGGTTCTTCCATCTCCACTTTAACCCACCATAACTCTTAAACGGCTCAATCGATTTTTATAAAACATAGCTAAGAACACTCTCGATTAAGTCTCTTTTCATCCAAAAAAAACTAAACTGAAATCGGTTCAGTGGTTCGGGCGCTATGATGCCACAGACAAACAGACAGATAGACAGACAGACACACAGACAGACACACAGACAAACAGACACGTCAAACTTATAACACCCCTCTTTTGCGTCGGGGGTTAAAAATGGCTCGCATTTTTTTTTCGTGGGGGTTAATGAGCTCGCAGCGGGAGCCCCTACTGCCCGGCGACCAGCCTGGTATGATTATTAAGTATACAATCAATAGGGTATTTGGCTAAAAAAATAATAATTAGTCCGTCAGATAGATTTCCAAAAAATATTGGACACGTATTTTTTCTTTTGTCACGAAACCAAAAAATAAAGACGATACAGAGCGTTGAAAACTCGTGTGACGTCACTTACCAGTACAATTTTTACTGGAAAGTGACGTATCAAGCCCCACTTTCACATCTTTGATGCGTTCTATCTTCGTATTTTTTATTGATTTGATAAAATAAAAAATACGTATTCAATATTTTTCGATAATCTAACTGACGGACTAAATAGAATCATATTTTTTTAACCCAGGAAACATCCCTATTGAATAGGCGGGGACATATCAGCGACTTTTCCGCACTAATTCAAAATACACTTCATTCCATGCCTAGTAGTGGGGTAGGTGCCAGTTTTCGAGTAAGTATGTTTGAAAAGGTTTTACCTTAGATATTATTCAGTTGAATCTGATTAGCTTTATGAGGGCCTAGACAAAATGATACACGAGTATTTTACTAGCGGTAACGATTTTAATGAGTCGTCCTTTTTCTGTTAGTGTGGCATAACTAAGGGACCAATTGAATACCAGCATCGCGTTATTTTTAGGGTCCCGCACCTCAGTCTGCAAAAACGGAACCCTTATAGGATCACTTTGTTGTCCGTCTGTCTGTCTGTCAAGACCTTTTTTCTCAGGAACGCGTAAAGGAATCAAGCTGAATTTAAGTCCAAGTATTCAGAACAGCTACTTCTTGGAGCAGTGAAAAAACCGAACTTTTAAGTCAACGCAATCTAAAGATAATGCGCCATAAACGGAGCTTAAACGGACTTAGTTTAAGCTCCGTTTATGGCGCATTATTTGACGCTCGCAAGGGAATCAAATCCTATAGAGTACTTCCCGTTGACCCATAGTCCTGAAATTTGCACAAGAAGATCATACAGTACAGGAAAGTTAAGTACAGGAAAAAGTCCTAAAATAAGGAATATTAATTATATTTTTGAAGAAATGACCGTGACGTACATTGATGTATCCGTAGGTAATGTACACTCGAAAAAAATCAGACTCGATCGGAACTCTCGGTGCGCCAGTCTAACTCGCGCTTGTCCGGTTTTTTTTTTATTAGTAACAAGCACATACCGAATTATGTTATAAGCCTTTTTGGGCTTTGCACAAATCTTTTGTATTTTTTTGTCTTGATCACTTCATTATATTCTGTTGTTTGTCCTGTGCGAGTTCGAAAACAGATTTTATTTTTAAAAAGTCCAAAATGTATAGCTTTTCCAAAACGTCTCGCAGTTTTTCGAAGAAAAAATCCTCAGGGATCAAATCATTGCTTGATAGTCTCATAGACTAATGTTGGTCGTAAGTAATCGATGATCCAGGGTTGCGGAATTTGTTCGAAAGAGTCACCGCGGCCCTGGAACGCAAAGGGCTTTAGAAGGAACACGGATGGGTTTTAGTTAGTAAGAGTCTGACACGCTCTTCCGCTCCACCCAGAGCGGAAGAACTCATCTGATGATTTTAGTGATTAAACTTTGTCTAGGTCTCTGGTATATATAATGATTGTTCCTCCTTCGTTCTGTCTCGGATCAAATTAATGTTCTTGGTTTTTAATATCAAGAAATTTAGGATCCAAAGGCCTGCCCTGAGAAAATTGCTAACATGAGGAGAACAAATATTTCATCCATAGCTCATGGTCCCAGATTAGTTCGGAAATAAAAGACAAGTCCGGTTTGTGCAAGTGTTGATATTTAGATGCTTGGCAAAGAAAATGTGGCTTGGCAGGGACTTAGAAACAGAATTCGCGAATGTAGGTACTCCTAAAGTTCAAACCATAGCCATCAGTCCGGTCGATTCTGTAAACATATCGAAGTGAAGGCTTGAGTGAAGTGATCACGAGGTTAGCTGTCAATCAAGACAAGGCAGGCAAGATGGAATGACAGCTCATTTCGTGATCACATGACATCTTGATTATAACATAACTTTCCAGTAAAAATTGTACTGTTATCACAAATCTAAAAGATATAAGAGTCACTGACGTTTTTTCAAACAAAACAGGATGAATGACTTTATCGATAAAAATATTACACTTGTAAACCTTATCGAATTAAAAGATATGATATGATTAATGTAGATACCAGTAAGACTTGATTCCCGATACACATATTTCGGCTGGCCATTGAGTCAGCCGCGCTACACTTTGGGCAAGTCCCTAAGTGTGGCGCGGGGAGCGCGGACAGGGCGCTGACAAGATAAAATTATGGCGGCAAAGGAGCGAAATATTCAAAGCGTTCCGGGCGCGCGGACAGAGCGACGAAAATGTATGACGTCTGTCCGCGCGCCCGCGAAGCTAAGTATATTTCGTTCCTTTGCCGCCATACATTTTATCTTGTCAGCGCCCTATCCGCTTTGTATATCAAGTCCCTTGTACGCTTCTTATTTGTAAATTATTATATGACCGATTTTTTTTTTACTTAAATGGCAACCTACTACGTAACCTTTCAATCTGTCCTGCACCACCAGGCGCTCTCAATCTGTTTAGTCTTTTTTCAACCGTGTCGGGGACTCGGACCCAGACAGTTCGGGTCCTACTCGGTCCGAACTATGTCGGGGACTCGGACCCGGGCCGTCCGGGTTCGACTCATCCGAACCATGTCGGGGACTCGGACCCACACAGACCGGGTCCTACTCGGTCTAAACCATGTCGGGGACTCGGATCCGGACCGTCAAGCATCCGGATCCGACTCATCAGAACCATGTCGGGGACTCGGACCCGGGCCGTCCGGCTCCGACCCGGTCCATGTCGGGGTCGGCTTCCAGTCTAATCAGATGCAACTGCAATCTGCATACTATTATTTAACGTCTGGGTTTAAACCCAGTTATAGGGTAACACTGACACGATAGAAGCATCGGCATTGTGTCAGTGTGGCAAGACTTGTTGAAAGACCTTCAGGCCTCTGACTACCAGTGACATTGAAAGATCTCGACAATCGGGATCAACGGCTTTACTTGCGTTTCGTGACACAAACTGTTACGGATAGTCGCCCATCAACGGTGCGGCTGACAAACGAGTATTTAGTCACGACCACCAAGCGCTCCATTAATTCAATATTCCGCTTTTTAAATGAAAAAAGCGGAAATATTTTTCGTCATTCCACACCAAATCATCCAAGTGCATTCAATTTATAAACGTATCGTCAATCGATTAGTTAGGGACACTAAAATTGGCGCGTGACTCGGATGCGTACGCGCGTCTATTTGCGCGCACTGAATCAGTGTACGCAGCGCTTTATAATTAGACGCACCGCATATGTACCGGCCGATTTATGATCACAACAAATTACTACTAAAGTACCATTAATTTGGGTGTAATCTTGCTCATCAAGATAACAATGTTACTTGTAATTCGGTGTGGATGGAACGAATTTAATTGAAACGGTTTAACGTTATCCGTTTTAGGCTTTACAGAGGATTTCATACTGACATGACAACGTCTAATAAATCGATGAACGCCGGCTGCACGCACGAAAAAGGATGACTCATTGTAACGTTACGCTCATTGTAACGTTACGATCATTTCATCAATGTTTTGTTATGACGTTGTCACGCTAAACTATCGCCCGTAAACCGACTTTACAGACAGCCAATTTTTTTTTAATACTGATCTAACTATACATACTTAAAATTAAAATAGAAACTCCTAACTAAAATATGGCTCAAAAAATTCGTCCGCATCGCTATCGACTGGAAGTGAGCCCAAAAGACTGGCGGCATTGACACGTTGTATGTGCAATGCTTATCCTCTGTCCGTAAAAGCCAGCCCTTGGGTCTCGTGAGTTTCAACTAAGCGTTTAGCAAGTTCTTTATATAACCCATGAGCACTCGGACCCCACGGTCCAAGAGTTTCAACCCAAAACGGCTCGAAAATATAATTGCCAACTAGTTTATTATATTTCCGCAGCTTGAGCTTCTCCGTTTAGGTCATTAGTTTTCGTTGGTTTATTTTGTTATATTACTTACCTGTATGTACCGGCTGGAATTCCCTCCGGAGTCTTTAATTCCTGACAGCTTCCAGGCAAGCGTGATCGTCGACCACATCATCGTTTTCCATCAGGTGAGATTCGGACTACAATCTCACCTGATGGAAAGTGATGACACAAGCCAATCAATAATAAAAAACCTAGGTACAGTTTCTGGGAACAAATTATCGAAGTGTCACAAATCAAGCGAAGCTGGAAAATTCATTGAACCAATCTCAGTCTCCCTTCATTTGTTTGTACTGATTTATATGAATATTTTTTTTAACAGTCTATGATAAAAACATGCATTGGACCGTCACCTCCAAATTTTACATCACAGCTCATTAATTTGTGAATAATAAAAACAGCCGCTGAACGTCACTCGTAAAAATCCCGCCAAAAACTCCCCACATTCAATTTTCTTTTGTGGTTTTCTGGCTTGGTTGTTAAGTCCTTTTAGCCATGTCTTATGTTAAAGTCATTGAGTCCTTAATTTCTTGTGTTTTGCATTAGAATGCGGATGTAACACATTTTAATTGTTTTTAGAGTACCTGGTAACAAATATATCGATTCGGCCTTCCCAGCAAGTTTCGAGTGAGGTAGTCAATACTACGAAAAAAATCTCAGTTCCACTTAACCGAGGTCGCGCCTGTTTCAATTATTCCACATATTTTCCACGTGCGTGGACACTTGAGACACAAAACTATACAAATTTATATCACGATATCCACTAAGATTTACGAATAATTTACACAGCCGCTGAACGTCACTCGACAAAATCCCACCAAAAAACTCCCTACATTCTATTTGACAGCTTAGTGTTGCAAAACCAAAAAAAAAACTCAGTGTTGCCAATTCCCGGCACACAAATTTCCTCAATGACCTTATAACCTGTAGAAAATGATTGGAATGTCCAGTAATATCTTCAAAAACATTCCGGTGCGATGCATGGCGTATTAGCCGAAGCTGTGTGTTACCTGTCCCATTAGTTAGTTTATAAATAGTCGGGACTCAGCCGGAATGCGTTATTGACGGTCAGACAGAAATATGACAGTAATTAGTTATATGCTAGCGGTATTTTTGATGATATCTTCAGTGAGGAATAGTTCAGGAGTGATGGGACGGAAGACGTGGATGAAATTGTTCTTTGTCACTTTTTTTATATTTTTGTCTATGGATACGCACTCGTGAAAAGAGAACGTACTAGGTACCAAGATCAAAAGTTCCCTTAGTCCTAATCAAATCTCTCGTTTCGTTTTTTGATGGCTGGTATCATTCATCAATAAATCAGATTCTCAGAATTCAAAGGGTTTTCCCAAATCTGGCTGAACTTGAACAAGCTGCTTTTCAATGTTACCAAACTTTTTCATTAATTTCAGCGTAATCGTTTTTGGTTTACTGGTGACTCCTGTTTCCATGTGAAGCAAGACAAATTTAATTAGTATTTTTAGCAAATTCCGCCGATGAAGTATAACTGTTACCGGAGAATGGCCATTATATGCGATGCAAACCTAACCCAAAGTAGGTACGTAGGCCTCGCATGCTAGGTGCAGGTCCGGCGGGTTATAATGAAATTCAGTAAAATGTTACTACCCGACCCTGGACGGGGGCACAGCTTCGCTGCTCCTAGCAGTGGAGCCCGACGCGCTAGAGTCATGGTGTGAGCACAATTTTCTCGCAGTATGTGTGAAAAGAAGAGTATCCTCCTCAGGGATAAAGGTGTATTTGCCTTGGGCTAGCACCAATCCCTCATTGCATTTAGGATTCTTATTCTTCTCCCTCGCTTTGTTCGTGAGTTTAACTCTGAACTCCCTCGCTACGCTCGATCCTTCATCGAATTCGGGATTCAATATGACGCCCATGATATAAGACACTGCTTCATCCACTCAATGCATAATCTACTATTATGGTCATCTTTTGTTTCTGCTGAACAACAACATAGATCATGACCAATCTATTATTTTTCGTATAATCTTTGTATTTGTCGTAGTCATATCGTAAAATTGACTACTTCATGAAGTGGTCGGCCAAGTCACACCTAACCTGGACAACATGGCTTAATGGCCCATTCCAGCAAATGACAACTCGAAGAAATTTGTTATCACTTTCCTTATTTGCTAACTCTTCATAGTCTTCAGTCATAGATATAAACTTTTCGTAGGCACATATTCGTATGATTAATTTATCACTGATATTTCTAACAACGGATGTCATAAATGGCTTTTGGTGACTAGAACTGTCCTGGATTAATCAGCCATACTTATCTAAATTTCTGTATCGCTTACTGGCACTGTTAGTGACAATAGTTGTGGCCTCCAAGTTCTGGAGTGGTGACTGCGTAACGGAACACGCATTGTTGGAAAGCCTTCCACTAGATAGACCGTCAACGACCTGGCAGGGTTGCAGAATTTGTTCGAAAGAGTCACCGCGGCCCTGGAACGCAAAGGGCTTTAGAAGGGACACGGATGGGTTTTAGTCAGTAAGAGTCTGACACGCCCTTCCGCTCCACCCAGAGTGGAAGAAGTCATTTGATGATTTCCCATCCTTAAAAAAAAAAAAAGAACGTCAATGACAGCTCTAGACATGTGACATTCCGACCGTCAAAAATGCATGGGATTGATAAACGCTGTCGAAAGGGGATAGAACCTTTGTAGCATAGCCGCTATTTTTATTTTTTTATGTTGCGGCGCACAATCTAACGTGCCTGTACCTTCAAGTGTCATGTTGTAAAGTCAACATGTGAAAATCATTACTATCATTAAAAATGTCTGCATTAAATTCAATTCAAATAGTAATTCCCAGCTTATTCTTATTATTTATTGGAAGTAAGTAAAATAAGAACATGTGAAAACCATTTAATTTAGAACTTTGGAAAATTATTGTGTTTATTTTAATGGTAAAATCAAGTCGTGAACTATTATTAGAATACAATCTTCTGCATACAAGCACGTGTATAGTTCATTTTTAGAGTTTTAATGATTTTCATTGTTCTCACATGGTGACTTTGTAGCGGCATCAACGCCGCCACATGAAAAACTATGAAACAAAAATTTGTACGGCAACAAAAGGAACCGCAACGCCACCTATTCTGTCAGCGACGAACTAACAACAAAATCCTGTATCGCGCAAGCAAAGTTCTCCGTACGATTTGAACACATACAACAGTCCGAATATCAACTATCGGGCAGCTGCCAACCAGACACGTCTGGTCGGAGGATCCTCCCTTTTCAGTAGAGGTATGCGGAACTTTACTCTCTGTACCGCATACCTCTATAACTTTACCTCTAAATATCTCAGCAACGGGACACTTTGGGGCACCATGTTCTTAACATTTATTGTTTTTTTAGGTGTCCTCTACCCATATATAAATGTAACACAGAGCGGCGCGATTTTGAAAAAAAAAACAAAATGGCGGCTGGGCAACATGCCAGTTCCCGTAGAAAAAATTTCGAACCCCTTTCACGTGATCAATCCTTTATACATAGTTTGTCATTTCGACAATTGCATTCGCTAAAAAACACACTATGTCCAGAACCTCTGGTGTTCTGCATCTGATATCCTGGATTGCCGTTCTTCCAGAATATCAGAGTCAGGGAACGGAGAGTGCATTCATGCCATATAATTATCTTCGCTGAGATCGGCCACCGTATTCGAAATTTGGTCGAGAGATTTTTTTTTCTTTTGACAACTCAATAAGTTTCCATTCCAAAAATGCCCAGTACAGAAACCTCGTCCTTAAAAATGTCCATATCATAAACCATATTATTATTACAACCGGCATATCTCCGGTATTTAAGTCGGCGCCAATCTATTTGCGGTGCACTTTGGCATGTGAGTTAATCAAACGAATGCTCGATTTAATCACTGAGGCGACTTCATAAACTATACCGCGACCTGGAACGGTATGGGGACTTTCAATTATCGCTTTGTTTATTTAGGTTTAATTAGTTTCGTATTTTAGGATGGTCAATTCAATTTGCCAAAGAAACAAAGTGGTGTTAGCGAATGGGTAGCTTCATGGTAGCTTGTAGCGGTCTACACCCTATTTGAGATCTAGTTCAATGTAAAAACACCAAAACAATTCTCACAATAACACCACACTTAACTTTGTTATTTTCCCGTTTGACACATGACATTTTGCAATTACGTTCCTTATCTAATTACCATAAACACAAACATGGAACGCATTATCTATGACTAATCATATTAATAAAACATCACGTCGGGGTCACCAGTATAGAGGTATGCGGGACTTTACTCTCTGTACCGCATACCTCTATAAGCTGACTTCCATTCACTGATTGGATTCATATCAGCCGAAAGACGTCCACTGGACATGGGCCTCCTCCAAGGGGGGAAGGGGGTTAGCCATAAACACCACGCTTGGCAGGCGGGTTGGTGATCGCAGTGTAGCTGTTGCAATGCTCAGAGAATGCTGCTGCGCATTCTCTGGTGAGTCCCTTAGTCGTCTCTTACAACACCCACGGGAAGTGATGGGATTGTATGAAAGATGATATGCTAGAAACGGAATCTAACTCAAAATTCACTTCAAATTTACTTAAAGACCCCGAACCTACTACCTAACACTACCTTGTTTTTCTCTATCTTTTTATAACTTGAATTTATACAATAGTAAGTATGTAAAGTGATAAATGATATTTATTTTGCAAATAGGTTACAAGTAACTCTTTTACACGTTAATCATATTTTTTTTGTTTATAATAATCTAGATGAGGCCGGTGTTTCCTAGCTGACTACCCTGAGAAGATACACCGAAACAAACTCAGAGGTCAAAGTCTCTTTTGAAGTCCACACAATGGTCACAAACATTTCAAAACCATGTAGGATAACGTCTGAGGTGGCCTATTGAGGAAAGCACCACGCAGGTTTGAGTGGACCTGTCCAGACAGTGCAAGCATCCGTCAGTAATCGTGTAGCTCAATCTTAGAACTTTAAGGAGCTCAACGATTCGACGAACAATACCAAAGTAAGGACATTTGGGTAGGCTGCATAAAGTAATTAATATTAAGGACACAGACAAATGCCACTCTACTATGCTATCAAAAACAGACACACTCAAGCAATTAATTATAATTAAACCAAACTAAATGAGTCTCCAGACATAAGGGTGGAAATGGCGTCCGCTTATACGTGCAATAGTAGAATGTAAAAAGAGGTTAGCGTGGTTCCGTAATGACAGATTGAGATCTATACGTCAGTAACTGATCTTGCTGTTATGTGCAGACTCCAACTCACAGTAGAACAGGGGTGATACATCCTCATCGTCATCGTTCCAGCCAACAGGCGGCCACGGCTGGGTTTCCTCTAAGTGTCGCATCCGGCGGATTCCAGCAGCCTTCACTTTACCTTTGGTGAATTTGGAATACCTTCGGAACGCTGCGTCTTCCAGTATGTGGTACCCATCGTGTCAAGTCCAACTTGCACTTGGCCAGTTTTTTATTGTATGCGTCATGCTTAGCAAAAATGAACGCTTTTTCTTTCATTAATAGAACCAGTAAACACTTCTTACTACCTTCGATGATAACGACTTAGCACTATTAAGTTTTCTTACTACGTGAATCCGTTAATCCCCAAACTAGCTATTCCCAGTTTCAATTAATTAATAACTAAAATGGCAATAGTGGTTCACTTCATTCCAACCCAACATCAGGAGCACATATTAGTTCAAAGTATTCTAAGATTATCGTAGGTAATAATTTAAGGGGACACTCATCTTTTTACAGGTTTATTTGCGAAATACTAACTAATTTTCTGTGGGTGAAAGTACTTATGATTATTTTCGATCTTCGAGGTTAGCAGAGCTTGCCGAGGTCGGTACGTGGATGGGTGACCGTCATAATACAGTGTCTCCTCCGTGTCTCGCAAAGCGTTAGCTATCATTTGTAGATCTTTGACTATCGGCGTCAATATGAAGTGACCGAAGCCAGAAAATCTGACACCAGTTTTGCCACGGAGTACAGGGCATGAAGTGCTAATGCCATCCAATTCCGATGATGTAAACGGGATAGTGCTATGTATAGCTCCGTCTCTCTCTTAGAGCGGAATCATGATCGTTTTAAGACTTCATTGTAGAGCCCCAGTATTACCTCGTTACTGGGTTGTGGTACACTTTTGTTATAACCAGTTTTTTTTTCCTCTCAGCGAATCCTTTCATTTGATACCTATAACATTTAACCGTAAAAGGGTGCATAAAAATAACGACCCGTCGTCTTTGGGAGTCACCCATTTTGAGTGCCGTCTCGCAGTTCAACCTCAGGTTGTCGACTGCTTAACCGGGTTTGCCTTAATATAAAAAACTTACAAACTAAGCGACTACACGCTAAGGGCACCCCCTGTGGGGTACGGGCCTCGGCTTAGGGCATCGCTGGGGGGAGAGAGACGGGCTGGATCGAACTAGAATTTTATTAAGGGACGAATTTAAGACTACAGGCTCAGCGGCGCGAGCTGGCTCGAGTAAGGGTCGGGGCGGATTTGGACGGGGACGTCGCGTCAAGGCTTGGCGGCGAGGGCGGAAGGCGGCTGGTCTCTTTGCGACTCTCTTGGAGGAGAGTGGTAGAGTCGTCGGGACCCATTTTAGATTCAGAATGATGTCACTTAGCTATCCGTTTCATTGAAAACCCAAGGGCGTGGCCAAGGGTGGCGGGGAGAGGG
>NDFZ01005246.1:46437-81133 GCA_002192655.3 Mamestra configurata
GATTCATCGGCTGGTGATGTCTGCAAACCAGACATTTTTGCAAAATTTAAGTTCAAACAGTTGAGGATAACTGTTTTAAAATTCAGTTAAAAGATTGAACCCTTAACTAACTGGGCAAGTTAAATAAAAGTTTATAAAAACCAGACGAAGCATCACCTTAACAATTTGACCAGTTTACTGAGATAGTTAGTTAATTACTGAGAGCAGTAGTTAGTTCAAACAGTTATTATTTAGTTCAAGCCGTGCTAGCCATAGGTTATGGCGGCGTCTTTGATGTGGCTAATAAAAACATTTAGACTGGAAGCCGGCCGTGTTTGTAGGAGCGACGGTAAATAGTACAGTCAGGGGCAGATGTGCTGGCAAGTTGTTTTTTTGAAAAAAAAAATAGTTTCATATTTTTACAGAGAATTTTCCGAAGGATGAGGCAAATCAGTCAAAGCTTGACAAAAAGCAGAGAATTTTAATCTTCTGGCTGCCAATAAGAATGTTTAGTGAACTCATATCATTAAACCCGAACTGAAAATTTTAAACCCTCGGTACAACACACTTGGTCTGAAAAACCTCATTAACAGAAAATATATTAGTTGAAAACAAATATCAATACAAAATTATCAAATTATTTGGCTCTCGACCGTAATAAGAAGATTTTATTTAAATCTTCCGGCTTGTTATTATTTCAGAGACCGTAAGTCTAAATATACTAGCTACTCATCATCATCTGCCTAGCCTTTTCCCAACTATATTGGGGTCGGCTTCCAGTCAAACCGGATTCAGCTGAATACCAGCACTTTACGTGTAGCGGCCTACTTGACCTCCACAACCCATTAACTGGGTAACACGGTACTTCTTGGCAAGACTGGAGTCAGATTTTCTGGCTTCTGACAATCCGTAACGACTGCCGAAAATCTACAAATACAGGGACCTACGGCTTAACGTGCTTTCCGAGGCAAGGAGGAGCCTCGGTATGTTGAAATAGTCACCAATCCACAGAGCAACTTTGGCAAGCGTTGCCTAACCTTGAAAATAGCCCGTGTGGCTGTCATTATTTAGCCACGAGCCCCTCACTATCTCCTTCATATCAATATTCTCTATCAAAGTCAATCTGCCTAGCCGTTCTCCAACTCTGTTGGGTTTTTATTGGTATCGGGCTGGAAATCCTCATGGATGTCCTCCGTTTTGGGGCGGACGGAGGGGTCTGTCAGACTCCTATTGACTAAAGCCACCTCGTGTTCCCTCGCACACGTACACCGGGGGTACGGGAGCACTTAAGCAATCTTCAACGTAGCCCCCAATCGGTACCGACCCGCCTCTGTGGGCCTCGTCTGGTCAAGCTTTGGGGAGTGAAGTGTTTAACTCCGCCCGCGACGTCCAAGAGAGGCGCGCGTGGAACAATACGTCCGCCCTGAACCCATTTAGGGGGGCTGGAAGAGGGCATTATCTGCCACCCGTCTACGGCCGGTGCGCCTGCTGCGGACCGGGAGAGCACTCGAGATCTCCTTCTCCCTTTCCGCTGGTTGAATCACAGCCGATGATTTCCGAAGCATGAAGGAAACACGGTATGTAGTGGATGGTCATCCATCGTCGGACGATCTCTTCAAGCATTTGTTGGCAACTTAGTGGAGCGTGCGCCATCTGTTGTTGGCGTCTGGAACTAAAAGCGCCACCAAGCTAGCCGCGACGTCAACATCGGATCACCGCTGTTGGTGGTGGGGAGGAGACCGGCTCGCTCGGCAGCTCGGCACGTCCGGCCTCTTTGATTTCGGACCGTTCGACGGAACACTCGTCTTTTAGCTCCATTATTTAGAACGGAACTTTACTATTTATTTGTTGAATCTAACGGCTGATTTAAATTTATTCGTTCATAGTCTCAATTCACTTTTCTAGAAGGTTTTGTTTTACGATTATTGTTTGCATAAAGTTAACCTTATAGTATGAATTTGATTGCTCAATAATAGTTAAAGTATCTACACCTACACGTTAATAAAGTGATAATTGTATAGTGATATTGTGTTTCTTTTAATACGTTGTTTATCCTTTAAGTTCGACCCGTGCACTGTTATAATTTAGCATCGAGCCTTTACATAAGTAATAATCTATCAGATACATCTAAAAGCAATAAAGTTATCGCTTGTGTGCACAAGAGTACGGCGCACGCGCAAGGTCGGCGGCGCGCGGTGTGGCGGGGACTGCATTGCGTTTTAATTGTTATCGACTTAGGTCGTGTGCACAATGTACGACTTTAAGCTTGGAAGAAATTTTCCAATTTATTTAACTCGTAAGCAATTGCTCACCCCAAAACCAATCAGTTGCAATTAGCCAATATTTTTCGTTCGGTCCTTAGCGGTACGAGCTATTGTTTTTATGATATATTTCGACCCTATATTTTTGAAGTGATAACTTTTTATGGGAGGGTAACCCGCTTCGTAACGTAACGCGTTACGGCGCCAGTCTGTCTGGCTTCCCTTTCTCTCACGCATACGACAGCGGTAGGCAGGTTCTTCCACTCTCACTCTAACCCACAGCGCTAGTCCTATTTCGGACAGACGCTTCCCATATTAAATAGTTCAACTTAGATTAGTTTAAGTTTTTTTTAAGTCAATATTTTCTGTAAGATATATGGTGTACATAATAAAGATCTAATCTATAATATTCTATTAATTGGTTTTGTAAATTGATAGCCTGTTTAATAGACATAATTTTATAATAAGCATTGTTTATTCATCTTGAACCATGACACTTTATATACCTGGTCAATATGTATTAGGAATTGTTACTCGTCTAGAATTGCATAGGTTAAGTAAGTTATTTATTTGATACACGTTTAGTTAGTCGCCAATATCCCATGTTGCCTGGATTAAAAAAATACGATTCTGTTTAGTCCGTCAGTTAGATTATCGAAAAATATTGGATACGTATTTTTTTTTCTATCAAATTAATAAAAAAATACAAAGATAAAACGCATCTTTCAACGTCATTTCAACAATTTCATCAACGTCACTTTCCAGTAAAAAGTGTACTGGTAAGTGACGTCACACGTGCTTTCAACGCCCTGTATCGTCTTCATTTTTTGTTTACGTGACAAAAGAAAAAAATCGTGTCCAAATTCTTTGGAAATCTATCTGACGAACTAATTAGATTGTTTTGTCAAATACCCTATTGTAGTACCAAAAGCAGCGCATGTGCGTGCACCCTTAGTAAGGCCCGGTTTACTTAGCGAGCAGTACTCAATATTGCTGAGATTCTTTCGATACTATGCATCAACTCACGTATGTATGCCTTTATTTAAAGCTTCGTTGAGAACCACATTAGGTGCTAATACATAAGGAAATCTGTTATTTTCTTGCAGTATTTAGTCGTTAATTGGAAATGGTTACGTAACAGCCATGCGTTACAAAGGATTTGTTACGCATGACTGACTTTGGGTGACCGTTTTATTTGTTATCTTTTATTATTTTGCTGATATTCTATTTTTAAATCTGAACATCAAACTACTTAAAATGAACAAGCATTAAGTAGTTATTTCGGATGTTCCATTTTTAATATAGTTGAATTTAAAGTACTTAAAGTGAATGAGCATTAGTTTTATGTGGCGGGGATTTTTAATCTGTGGCATTCGCGATTATTCTCCCGCCATAAAATGTTCAACATGTTTTGGTTAATAATTTTATTGAATTGAATATAATGAAAAATATAACGAATTTGGAAAGTATACTGCGCTTTAGTTAACCTCCTAGCTCCTGAACTTTTCACATTGTCCAACAAATTAGTTGCAAAATTCCAATATGGTAACGTTCTTTAAAGAACTTGCTAAACGCTTAGTTGATACTTGGCGTAACCTAATGGCTGGCTTGTACCTCGGACAAAGGATAAGCATTGCCATACAACGTGGTAATGCCGCCAGTCTTTTGGGCTCACTTCCACTTTACAGCGATACGGACGATTTTTTTGACGCCATATTTTAGCTACGAGTTTTTATTTTTATTTTAAGTGCACCTTAAAAGCCGATATTATATACAGTAATATATTTTCAAGCAACAGGACTCATAGTGTTAGTAAAAATTTAAAACAGTTAGTGACACCACTACTACAATGACACCGGCCCATCCGAAACCGTGCAGCAGTGGTTCACAAACGCAGTCGTTGCGTTGGTACTCGCTACTATAATCAGCAGTGCGAATCTGAAAACAGGTCGAAGTGAAGGCTTGGGTGAAGTGATCACAAAGTGAGCTGTCAGCCTATGTAATCAAAATGGAATGACAGCTCACTTCGTGATCACTTCACCTAAGCCTTCACTTCGATATGTTTACAGAATTGACCGGCAGGATAAGTACTGTTGGCGTAGTCCGCTTTCTACAATCCAAGGATGTGCGTCGCTCCCGAACCTTCATTCGATTCGCGGGTAGGGGAAATGTATTATAGGGTTTTTCCATTAGGAATTTCTTTGTGACAGTCCGGAGTTAGGAAATTGGTGGTGTGACACCCCCGTGTCTCGGAAAGCACGTTAAAGGTCATAGCACAAATTTAAACTCGGAAAGGGATCGTCACCGTATCGCCTTTATCGCCGTATTGCCACGAGGCGAGGCGATTCCGTTTATCATCTCATTTCATTGATTTAATGACACCATCACCATCCATTGGATTAGTAACAATAGTCTTAATCTATGTTAGTACTTAACTAATAACACCGACAATGTACAGGTGACACCAACGGGCGGTCATGTCTCCCGGCTTTAGCGCGTAGAATGCTGTTGGGGCTGCCACGGAATCTGTTTAACAGCAAGGCCGCTTTCTTACGCCGTACAGCATTAAAGCAATCGGTACGTGCCTCAGCGAACATAGATGACGCGCTACAGAACCGAGGCAGACGCATCAACACTCTAAATACGCGGTTATACTGGATCCGCAGAGCATTGTAGGCCTTTTGGGTGTAGTTGAACCACAGGCTCCCCGAGTACAACGACATGCAATATGCCTTTTAACAGCGTTATTTTGACCGCCGCCGTACATCGGAAGAAACGGCGGGCCAGCATATTTGCCCGGACCGAAAACGCTCTGCACTCCCTCTCTGCGCTTCGTGCCCTCGCTGCGATTAGTGTGCGTTGCAGTGGGGAGTTGCATACAAAGAATACTGCACGGCGTCCGGCGTCTTATCTCGATCTCGGTCGTGTTGGACTGCCGTCCCATCGGTATTATAAGTGATAGAAAAAGTGCATCTTTATTTGAGCACACACTCGTGCACTATAACGTGTCCTTCGCCGATGACTAGTCGCCGTTGAGATTGGCAATCGAAATCAGTCAGTAGGATTATCAATATATATAAAATTCTTCCATTACTGACTGACTGAGTGACTGACAGACAACGCACAGCTGAAACTACTGGTCGTAGAAAGCTGAAATTTGGTTGTAGTTATGATGTAGTTTCCCTACACTCCGCAAGGGAGCACTAAGAAAGGATTTCCCGAAATTCCTACGGGAACGGGAACGAAGTCCCGGGCATAAGCTAGTTTTATGTATTATATAGGAATGGGCTAAGCGAAGGGCGACTTGTAGAATTTTGACCATTTCAAAGATTTTTTTTCACTTCGGTCCAAAACGTCGAATTGTAGGTTTTACGTCAAGGGTACAACCGGATTAGTTTTGCTAATCAGCATACATGAGCAATTACGTCAACCAGGGGCTAACGAGGAAAACTTCAATAAAATAAGTGTATGGATATAAGTACCCGGAAAAAACAAAACATTATAAAAATATACGAGTTACGACACATTTCAAAAGCAAGGATATTCGAAAGTTAGTTATAAGAATATTTAATTTAAATTAATTAATTATTCACTTCAATCAATTGCAGTTTAATTTTCAAAATGCAGTCAGGCGTGCTAATTATATTAATATTGCATGTTGTTTTTATGTAATTATTGTAAGAATATTTTAATCAAGAGGTCTTTTTGGTACCTATATTTTCTTTATAAACGGCCAGTCTTAAAATAAACATCTGAGTTGTTTCGCATCTTTTTCTCGTAAAAAGAAATATTTACAAAAAATCTAAATATCACATCAGCATTTCTTTTTATTTCTAGGTGATCTGCTTTGTCACTAAAAACGCAATAGCTCAAAAACTTTCGACGAATCATGTACTGACGGCCGATTCGGTCAACATCTCACGATACAAACTTAGGCGGAGGGAGCGTGAAGTGAACTGTCAACTCATCTCATTTGTATGGATTGACAGCTCACTTCATGTTCACTTTACCAAAATTTTCACAGAAATGTTAACAGAATCGCACTGCTGAATTCATGATTTCCGTTTTACATTCAGGATAAGAATGCTTGGAAACATGCTGGTCCTGCTCCATAGGACAATCAAGCTGGTCGATTTATGTATTAACTTTATATATATACTGTTTTTTTTGTGTTTTTATTTTTCTGTTAACTCACAAACTGTTTAATTAATGGTAACCTAAATTTATTTAGAAAATTAATAAGTTTACCTCTGCTGGTAATAATTTGTTCTTATAAGTAGCATACTCTGGGTACATCGTCCTCACATAATATTAAATTATTTTTTGTATAGCAAATATTGTAAAACCATTATTTGAAAAGAGTAACTATGGAGTTTCTTGTCCGTTCTTCTCCATAAGACCTTTCCGAATGGACAGTAGAGTCACTTTAATAATTTTATACTATTATTTTAACTGTAAATGATGACGTTCAAAAGTGCCGTTTAATGGCCTAATTGAAATAAACGCTTTGACTTTGACTTTGTTTTTGGGCCGATATGTGTGTGTGGCTCATGGATGACACTTCTTTATATCAATGGTGTTTGAACCAAATTTTTAGTAACAGCCGGTTTCAATAATCTACCTTTCACCTACTGTTCCAAATTAGCTATCAACTGTAGCTGAAACGTTATGTTTGCCTTTGTAACATGACGTTTCAGCAGTTGGTAGCTAATTTGACAGTTGCTCAAAGGTAGACGTTATTGAGACCGGCCGTTAGTCTAATTTAGTAATCATCTATCCTCAGTTACGCCAATCAATTAAAACTTCGATCTTTAAATTTGTTTCTAAATTCCTTAGGCTATTAACTTCGATCACTAATATAAAAAAAAACGTTTTTATTAGTAAGGCACGGCGGTATTAACTGTGATAAATATAGACCCCTCCCTACCCTTCCCCTCTGAAGTCAGCATGTATTACTGTCAGGGTAAATGTAGCGCAGGCGCAGGCACGCGAACATAGTGCTGATTGATCGTTAGCGCAATTCGCCTGATTTCGGCTGATATCATCAACATATCAGCCGAAAGACATCCACTGGACATAGGCCTCTCCCAAGTGTCGCCACAACAACCGGTCCTGTGCGTCTCGCATCCATCGGCGACCCCTACCGCAAGACGCAGTGTTGGTAGGCCTTCCACAAGATGGACTGATGACCGGGTGAAGATAGTTAAGCTTGGGACAATAATTAATGTTTGAAAGCTAATGATTTTAGATGGCTCTCGTCCCACTTGAGAATACATTTTTTTCAGCTTAAAGCTCAAAGGTATTTTAAGTTAGCTCAAAAAAAAAATCTGAATGACTAAGAACCAAGTTACTCTAGCATAAATATCTAAAAATCTCTAGCTGTATTTACTTATCTAAGTACATCTTACTTTTTATGCTCTTCCTAATTTTAAGCCTAACCTAACTTTTAACCAGGTGAAAAAAAAAACAAAGTATAAAATTTAAGATTTATTTAAATGCCAAAGTGATACCAGTACATTGTGTTATCAGTTATCTGGCATCAACCAATGACCGCTGGTACATAAGACAGTATTTACTGTAAGACATCATCTTATCACATGAAATAACTAATCAAACAAATTACTTAATTTTTAAGAATGTTATACAGTCTAACAAAATATTTTTACCTTGGAAAGATAATACTTACGTTTCTTGGTAAAGATAAGACAGGAAACTGATTATTTTAAATGTTTTAGCATATTTTTATCAACACTTCTTGCCATGTTTACTTGTGATATTTCATTGTTTATTGAATTTTGCAATAATTTAGAAGTACACAAACAATTAACTATCAGTTTTTCGAGTCAGTGTAACACTTAATATCCACGTGAATTTTACTCGCGCTGGCAATCAATTAAAAATAGGTTACAATTAATTAATACTGAGATTATAATCAAAAGACTAATACTAAAATTAAATCTATCACAATAATACCCTGACTTAAACATCTACATTTTTGCAAAAAATGTACGGAAAATCATCAACTTTAGATCTTTGCTTAACCAAATAATTAAACTTTTTTCACAACCTCAGATTTAAACTTCATACGAGTTCGGAAAAATATTTGGTACATTTCTAGATGGCTAATCTTTTACACTCCTACTTGGTACTTTTGTATCCGAAGCATTTCTTCCGTCATCCTACATCAGTACTTAAATAGATAAGCACAGTTTCAATTCCTTCATTCACTCCAAAGTCTTCAAGAATCACTTAGTTGTACTTTCCGAATATTGACTCTGACTTGTATTGCTTGAAAAGAATAAAGGAGACTCCGGCGCATAAGCTGGTGTAGAAACATGAGGAGCTCTATATGGTATCAGATCAGTGTACTTAAAGAAGTTGTGTAGAAGAGTCTGTTGGTCCATTAAAAGAGTATTCAAATGCCTTATTTCTTGATCAATCTTCTTCATGTTAAACGTTGCTTGGTCTATTTTTTCTTGCATTCCCCTGATCTCTAAGCTGAAGTTATGATCTTGCGCAAATTGGCCCTCATTCTTCAATTTCGATGTGTATTTATTTTTGTATAGAATCTCTTTGATAGATCTACCAGATTTTACTTTATTGAGTTGCGCCAATTCGTAAGCAGCCATCATTATGTCAGTAGGTAGTCTCTTTTCTCTAGGATTTAGAGGTTTGACACTCAGAATTACTTTGTCAGCTTCGGGAGATACCAGAGCGGTTCTGTACACATATTTGTGAAGACATTTTGGAAGCCAGGCACTGAACATACCCATTTCTACGAACAAGATTAACTTCGTCTGTCTAACTAATTTTGACAAACCAGCAGTTTTACGCAAACCTTGGATATCGTGGACAGCTATACCAACGAGCAAGTTCATGAGGATAATAGTGACAAACATAAGAAAGAGAATGAAAATAATCTGAGATGACAGTTCGAATATCAACGGAGGGTCATCCTTCGCTGGATCGTTGATTAAGATATTTAAATTCAACTCTCCAACCATCATTGACAATGTACTGATGAAACCCATCAAAGGATTTGAAAACATCTCCTCGTTCGGGAATACGACGCAAAAGCATATCGTGAAGCCGAGAAGAAGGCATATATAAGCCAACAATAACTTCAAGAATTCCGTCAACACTTTTTGATACATGGCCACATAATCACCAAACATTGGCAGTTGGCCCATCATCAACATCAAATTGGTCCAAGCACCCAACACTGCATAACCACCAACATGGTTCTGCCAACTGTAATCATTATGTATTTTGTAAAGAGAAAACACAGACAGTAAGACAAACCATTCCATCAAATTCTCGAAAGTTGTAAAGTACTGGTAGCAGCTTGAATACCCAGTTATGCCTGTGAGTTTTCGAAGAATTTCAAATGCTGTGATGGCCATTAGTACCCACCTTTCGAACTCTATAGGATTGTTAGTCAGAATGAAACCAAGCAACGACTGTTTTTGGCAAAGTTCATTAAGGACACCGTATTTCTCAGCGTATTTGCCCTTACAGGTCTTGACGACAGCAGTCAACACGTAAATAGATAAAAACGACACAAAGAGAAAACAAAATATGAGTCTTGCCAAATAAAATTTCCTTATCTTCCTCCATTTCATAAACAAAAACGCGGAGCACAGTGGATGTAGCAATATGTCTTTCTGACCTTCATCTATCAAACTGTTTAAATATGTGATCTCACGGGGATAAGAAAACTTCAGCATTCTTCCAAAATCAAACTCGATTTGCACTTCTTCATTAGATTCACTTGGTTGGTTCAGGGAAATGCCACAATCAAGATTATGTCTCAGAATGGCTAGTGATTTTGGAGTTTTCCTAGCAATAACACTTAGAGCTGTATGTCCTTTCTTCGATTTGGAAGTCACATCGGCACCAAGGAATATGAGAGTCTCTACACATTGAGTCAAATTATCCATAGCAGCTAAATGCAGTGGTGAATATCCGTACTCATCTTTCTTGTTGACCTGAGCTCCCCAACTTACAAGCATGTCAATGATGTCACAGGCACGTTCCGCTCGACCAATGGCTGCGTGCAATGGCGTCCTTTTGTCATAGTCTTCAACATTTGGGTCTGCGTTTCCATCTCTAAGTAGCACTTCAACACATTCAATACTTGAACATCTAGCAGCAAGATGTAATGCTGTAAATCCTCTGTAATTCTTTGTGTTTGCTTTAGCACCTTCTGATAACAGCAGCTCTAAACATTCAGCGTAACCTCTCGCTGCCGCCAAGTGTATGGCTGTGCATTCCTTATCTCTTTGTTTGGTCACACCGTTTACACTTATCTTTGTCTCTTTAAGTAAGAACGATAGACATCTTTGAGCACCAAGTTCAGCAGCGAGATGTAAAGCATTTAATCCTCCTGATGTAACGTATGCTGGGTCCACTCCTCTTTCTATGAAGAGTTCCATACACTCTACAGCATCAGCTCTTACTGAACAATGCACTAGGTTGTCTTCACATCCAGCTCTTTGCACAACAGCGTGTAGTGAAGCTCCGTTTGCTATTAGTACTTCGGCCACTTCTAATGAATTACCAAACGCGGCACAATGGAGAGGTGCGAAGTATTTTGGAGCAAAATCAACATCGGCACCACGGGAGATTAAAAAGACAGTAGCTCTTCCTGCACCACTGAATGCCGCTAAATGTAACGCTGTCAATCCGGCTGGTTCAGAGTAGTGTAAATCGGCACCTGCTTCTAAAATAGCTGGCAACAATTCATCCCTGGCGAGTAAAGCAGCCCACAATAGTGTTAAATTCACAACAACTTCCGGCGCAGAACTGATGTGCTCCTCAATGTTATCCGTAGTAATCAAACCGCACTCAACATCATCAAAGAATCTTGCGGCTCCTAGCGTCAATGCTTTTTCGCACAAACTTCTTCTGGCAGCTTCTTCTGTCAACCGGGCTTCCGGGTCTGGAGCAAGAACGTCGAAACTGTGGTACATGTTAGGTGCATCATCGGCTGGTGGTGATGGACCAACGAAAAGGTACTCTTTTGCTTTACCAGGCTCTCTGGCAGATTCCAAAAGATCGATGTTCCGGACATTTCTGGTGTAGCTTGAGTTTAGAGGAAACTCTTCAGGTTCTCTGGGTGCTCTTGATCTGATGCTGCCTGCTCGGTAGCGGTTTCTTGTTGGTGTGGTGGGCGAGGGTGTCTGTAGAGGAGGAGGCCACCCCATCTCGCGGTACCCGAAGTTATCCATAGCCTCAGAGCGACTGATTACCGACGGTGGTCTTATCTTATCGCCCATGTTGTTTCAGAGCTCAGACACAGTGAGACGTTCTGACATTTTGATTTATGAAGCTATTTTTATTACGACGCGCAATTAAATAATGAGATTATTTTCTTCGCGTGGTTTTGTGGCAACGGCTTCATGTAGACTGCCAGGGCTGTATAAGCTGGCATTTTTAGCGAAAAATGCAATTGTTTTTTTTTCTGTTGGTTTAGATTATGCGACATTTTATTTTTAGAAACTATCTTTACTGTTGTCGGAAGAGACACTTTATCACTGTATTTCTATTTGAAGGTATAGCAACACAATTAGAAGTTAATGGAAACAAAAATATTACCTCATCGCTTTCTTGAATGGGATCTCTTACTGAATGTAAACTTTAAGTGTTAAAATCATTGAATTTTATATCTTTCAGCTCCAAGAGGCTTTCGTCAGTCGGGGCCCGATAGGGCCAGAGCCTACCAGGGTTGCGGAATTTGTTCGAAAGAGTCACTGCGGCCCTGGATCGCAAAGGGCTTGAGGAGGAACACGGATGGGTTTTAGTTAGTAAGAGTCTGACACGCCCTTCCGGTACACCCAGAGCGAAAGAAGTCATTTGATGCGTTCCCATCCTTAAAAAAAAAGTGGCTTTCGTCGAGTTAGGTATTCAGGGGAATATTGGGTTACCTTCGACTGAAACCACATGGGGATAGTTTTTTTGCATAATTATAGGTAAAGAAGAGTAGTAAAACTCTTATACCATGCATTTAGCGGCGCCTCATTCACACCCCACATCTTAAATTTAAATTTCAGAAAAAAAAAATATCTCAAGCAAAGTCAGAAGCTTTCGTAGCGAAATTTTTAAAGCAGGTGAAAAATCTCGTCTTTGTTTGTCGTTCATCTTAAATAATTTTATCTTTGTACAAACAAAAACACGTGAAAAAGAAAACTATCTTATTTTTTCAGGCTTTGAGGCTTAAAAACATTTGTTCCGTTATTACGGCTTGCAGATTTACGTCATAACTTTTATATAATTTTCCTGTATTACAAAAACATGTCAGAACAGTTATTAAATCATGCTTACAATCTATAGTAGTAGTGTTTTGTTTTATTTGTGCTAATTTAATGAACTAGTTTATTAGGCGTTCGCTATAATAGTATCTTATCATAATTAGGTATAATTAGGCAATGCTCTATATATTTATTTTTTCATATGTATATAAATGACATTAAGCCCGCCCATGTACCACTATTGTACATAAAGTGTAAATAAATAAATGATATTTATTTTGGGTTAAACATAACACTTTTACACGTCAATCTTTTTTGGTCATTTTTAAACTAGATGAGGCCGGTGTTTCCTAGCTGACTACCCTGAGAAGAAACACCGAAACAAACTCAGAGGTCAAAGTCTCTTTTAAAGTCCATACAATCGTACGGGTCAAATCATATGAGAACTAAGTAGATTAATGTCTGAAGTGGTCTTTTTAGGAAAGTTCCACACAGATTTGAATGGACCTGTCCAGATAGTGCAAGCCAAATATATTTATTTTATATTTATATTTAGGCTCGCGTGTGAACACAATCTCATCTTATGGTAAACGATGATGTAGTCGACGATGAAACACGCTTGCCTAGAAGTAACCTTTTTAATCTTGTTATAGTACATTAGTATCAATGGCAATACTCTAATCTAGGGCAAGATTACTTCCGACCTCAAACTATTCATATTCCGATGCCCAATTTGATTGACACTACGACACTTAACTGCCTAAATGCGCTATCATATAGGCAATTAAGTGTTGTAATCGGGAAGTTCAAGTTTTATGGCATCTACCTGAAAGGATTTACTTCTAGTGGATGGGTGCCCAACTAACTATCTATCATTAACTTCGGATTTTGTTAAAGCATTTTCGTTTCATAAATAGTTCTGTGCTAAAATTGCTGTGCTAAAGCTTCAAAAGAAGGAGGAGGTTCTCAATTCGGTTGTATGTGTTTTTTTTTTGTGTGTTTGTTACCTCATAACTCCGTCATTTATGAACCGATTTGAAAAAATGTTTTGTTAAGTAAAAAGATATTTTTTCCGGTTGGTCCCATAGAAATTTTATCAAAATCGGTTCAGTAGTTTGGTTTTTAAATCAAAATAGCTGGAAAAATATGTCATCCAAGCAAACGAAATTGCGTATTTTGCTTTCCTGTGGCTTTCCAGTGGTGTTGTTAGGTGTGGGATACCACTAAAAAGTTAAAAATAAAAAAACTTTTTTACAAAGAAATACAAAGTCTTCCGAAATTAAGTAAAGTTATTTTATACTTTGTAGTATTTTTTTTTTTATTTAGAAGTCGGTTGTAATTTTTTTTTTAAGTTTTTTATTTTTTTACTTAGCACGTTCAAAACAAGATGTTCGCAATAGGTAGACATCGCAATTATAAGCACCACACTTTTGGAAATACTTTCATAGTGAGTACCTACAGCTAAGGAGTGGTACTCCTTGCCGGAGTTTGTGTTTCCTGACATTTCTGTAGCTAGAGGGTACATCCCCACCGAGAGTGTCCCCACATTGCCGTCGTGGTGGAGCTTGTGTGTCTCAGTGATCTTGAAGCTCTGCCGGTAGAGTTACTCATGCTGGAAAGGTCCAAGTGAGAGACCAGACAAAAAGGGACACACACGCGAGGGGCACACGAATTGTTGACTTCTATCGATTGAATAGTTGACTTCTAGGCCCGCGTGCTTCATCGTCAACCGCATCATCGTTTTCAGCAGGTGAGATCGTGTTGGACAATCTCAATCACTAAGAAAAATCATGCATTGAGAATGACAATAGATCTCATTCCCACTACCGAGAACTGTGACAGTTGACAGTACATCAACCTCGTGCTACGATACTGCGCGCGCGCAAATATTTGTGACACGGACGGCTGTGTTACCTTTGTTTTATCTTGGCTCTTAGGGATGCTTTACATTCATCAGATTATTTGAAAAGTTTCTGAAAATTAAATTTAAAGAATATTGTTACACCCAAAGACCGAAAACGCTTATTGAGCGAAAAAAACAGGACACTGACTACTTAAGAAAACGGCCACAACGCGTTGAGACAGTGAAGAAATGCCATGTCGCGTTCTGAGGCCTAACTGATGCAGCCACTTCGCGTAAGAAGGTTACGTTTGAGGTAACTGTCTAGAGGTAGAAGGTCTAGAAGGCCTCACCTGGGTATTGCCAAGTAGCTGAAAGCATCCCCCGTAATTACTAACGTTGTAATGTAATGCAAAAAAAAACATGAACTCACTTTTGGAGACAACTGAAAGTCAAAAGAAAAACACATCGAGTGAGTCTTTTAACAGTTTCAGGCTTATATATTAAAATATCCGAGACTGGAACGCAAAGGGCATAAGAAGGAACACGGATGGGTTTTAGTCAGTAAGAGTCTGACACTCCCTTCCGCTCCACCCAGAGCGGGAAAAGTCATTAGATGATTTCCCATACCAAAAAGAAAGTATTCATAACTCATTTTTAACCGACTTCAAAAAAAGGAGGAGGTTCACAATTCAGTTGTATTTTTTTTATTTGTTACCTCATGACTCCGTCATTTATGAATCGAAATCAAAAAATATTTTTCATGTGAAAGGATATACTTTCCAGTTGGTCCCATAGAAATTTCATCAAAATACGTTTAATAGTTTGGTTTTCAATCAAAATAGCTGGAAAAATATATGTATAATCCAGGTATATGAAATTGCGTACGTTTTGTAAAAAAGTTTTAAACAATATGCATAGCTTTGTTCTTTGTAAAATTTTAATTTAGTATCTGCTTATCAGTATATTTAAATAAGCCTAAATGTTTTTTTTTTTAATTACGTGTTGTTTATTATTAAATTTGTGTGTTCATTGTCATTGGTAGACGTGATAAGTTAAAGGATATCTAATACCATATGTTTAACTAGAGTCAATAATAAAAAGAATATCATAATAATTGTCACTCGTAATTTAACAAAACTACAACAGTATGTCAATTACGAGCTCAATCGTGCGTTAACATATCCCACACACTTCATATGTGAACCGTCCTTAAAGTTCTGTTATCACGCGACAGAATCATGGCGGTGTCAATTATATATCACGACTCTGCATTGTTTGCCGTTTCATATCACTTTCTATGCTGATTGAGACATGTAGGGAAGATGTAGAATATGAATGTCAGTCAAGGCTATTTGCTAAAGAATAGGTCACCACGTCTCTCACTATAGTATGCGCCAGATAAATGTGGAATAAAGTATATTGACCTTTCCCTAATAACTGTTAATAGGTAACTGTACAATTAAATATGAATCGTTTTTCATTATTAGACAATGTTAAGGATCACGAGAGATGATGATTCGGGACAGCTTTGTGTCATTAATTCCGTTTTTCAAATTAAAAATGTCAATAATTGTAGGTGGGTCAATGACCGTTATTCCACGATTATCTGGCGCCTACTATAGCTGTAGTTAAAACCACACAAAGCATTGAAAACACATTCCTATGGACCGTCAATCAGCAATTTGTTGACTAAATTGGATTTCTTACTAATACATATTAAAGTTTGGCATCTATACTTAATTTTGCTTAAACTATTATTCATAAAGCTCAGTTAAAGTTAAGTTCCCACAGTGAGATTTTTACAGCATTAACGGACTGGCCCAGTTTTATTAGGTAAAAGACGTTTCGAAACTATTTAGAATCATAAGGATGATCAATTCAAACCCACCATCACCAACATCTTCTAAAAATCCCAATCAATTTTTTTTTGTTTTATTTTCCATCACTACAGTAACTCAATCCGAAAGGGCAGAAAATAAAAATTACAGCAAAAATACATTTCAGTTCATTAATACAAATTCAATTAGCATGAGTGGCCTATTGGTCGAGTGGTTAGTGACCCTGACTGATTCGATTCCCACCCAGGACAAATCTTTGTGTGATGAGCATGATCATTTGTTCTGTGTCTGGATTTCATTTATCTATAATATGTATGTATTTAGAGATATATAAGTACGTTTATCAGTTGTCTGGTTGCCATAGCACAGGCTCTGCCTAGTTATGGATCGGATGACCGTGTGCGAGTTGTCCCAAGAGATATTATTATTATATTATATTATAAGAGATATTATTTATAATATAAAAACAATACAATACAATAAATTAATCAATATAATACAATTATTTAAATCAATCTAAATTTAACTAAATACAGTAACATAAAATCTAGTACCTTTTATTGTTTCTCCAATCGTTATCCACCTAATCGAAGTAAATAAGCCGTTAACTGACAAGTACTTAGAAAGCTGAAACATCACAGGACCATATCAGTAACTACTAAGTACATAATCTGTTGGATATTCCCCCATTTCGCGGGTCGCCTCAATATGTCTGCCTACCTACCGAAGAGCCTTACCTTAAAGGTATTTACAGCATCATTATCTCTACTTAATCCTAGTTTATTTCACTTTATTAAACCACGTCAATAATCGTAGCTTGTTTGGCGAACGGGCCAGTGAGTTTAAACTAGTTTTGGGGGATATTTAGTGGTGACGACTGGTCGTGGTTGAATCGTAGTCGTGTCGTGTTCCTGACGACAATACGGATTACCATCATAGTCTATACTAATCAATTGTTCATCATCACCTTCCTGCCCATGTAACTTGAGGTTGGCGTAACATTAAGTTTTCGTCTTCTATTCTCCCCTGTCAACCCGCAAGTTACCATTTGCACCCTTCTTACCTGCAGCGCACGGTACTTAAACAGGGTTTCAGAGTGGGCAATGGCAGCCTCCGAGGAATTTTGTCGTAACTTTCTATGTATCTTTCGTTACCTACTTCGTTTAGTCGTGGATCCAATCTCATCATCATAACAGCCGAAAGACGTCCACTGCTGGGCGTAGGCTTCCCCCAAGGGAAGTTGCCATAATCACCACGCTTGGGCAGGCGGTTTGGTGATCTCAGTGTAGCAGTTGCAATGCGCAGAGGATGCTGCTGCCCATTCTCTGGCGAGTCCCTTAGTCGCCTCTAGTCGACATTCACGGGAAGTGATGAGATGGTGCTATTCTTTTACGTTCGACACCATACGGATCTAATCTAAATCTATATAAATTATCCCGTTATGTCCCACTGCTGGGCAAAGGCTCCCCACTCCCTTTTCCACACACGTCTGTCGTCTGCCTTCCGGTAGGTAAGAGTCAAGTTTTTTGACAGTTATAAAAAAAAAAAAACATGTTGGGCAGTCTTTGGGGACTACCGATAGAAGTGAAAACTAAGCGAAAGCTAAAGCGTTCGGTGACGATGACGGGAGTTCCATGATTTCACCCAAAAAGTGCTCAACGCGCCTAAAGAAGTTTTCACTACAAAAAATACTTGCATGACATTCATAAAACAGTCGTCGAATATAAACGTCCCCACAACTTTCTACGTAGCAATGATAGTGAAATAATATAGATTAAAATAATGTAGATGACTAAACCGAACAGGGATTATTACAAGACATTTAGTTTTATGTACTTTGGCGAACTATTTAGTGTACTTTGATTGTACTCTGACATAATACCGGCCATGTTCTGGGTCTAAGGTGAAAGCTTGGGTTTGTTAGCCAATTGTCGTTGCACATTTGGATCAGCCTATTAACCAGTTTGTGGAGGATTGTTCTTCCGTTTAAGGTTGTTTTGGCTTTCAGGTTTGCTGCTAAGTTATTTGGTTACTTATAAGTTTATAGTTACTTTGGGCAGCCATTTTCATTTTTAAAATATTATTTTACAAAAACGCTTGAACATACCTTTGTTTATTTATTTATTATCAAGTGCCCAAATACAACGGTTCATTGTTATAATGACGGACTCCCATACAAACTTTCATCCCCTTCAAGCCTATTCTCGCGTCAAAAGTCTAATCTATCTCTGCACCAAATTTCATCTAAATTGTTTCAGCGGTTTAGGCGTGAATGTGTGACAGACAGAGTTACTTTCGCATTTATAATATTATAACACTTCATATTATAAAACAAAGTCCCTCGCCGCGTCTGTCTGTTCGCGATAAACTCAAAAACTACTGAACGGATTTACATGCGGTTTCCTCCAATGGATGGGATTATTCATGAGGAAGGTTTAGGTGTATAATTCGCTCCAAAATTCCTACGGGAACCGGGAAAATAGGATATGCGCGTACGAAGTCGCGGGTGAAAGCTAGTAGTATGTATATTTATTTATTTATTATATACTTTATTGTACACCTCATAATAAGAACAGGACAATCAAATATAAAACAAGTGTACAATGGGCGGTCTTATCGCACAAGGCAATCTCTTCCAGACAACCTTTGGATGGATAATAAGGATAAGAGATGACTCTTGAGGTGTTTGTAAAAAAAAATATTTTTAAAAACATCTCTACTTTGCGCTAAGATGATGCCAGTCAACAGTTAGAGGGGCAATTCTCATATTTTAAGGAGCGTTTGCATTCGCATCACAGTTGAACTATCATAAACGAGGCTAATTTCCCTAAATTTTGAAATTTTCTGTCCTGTGATGATATTGTGACTTGAATTGAAACGCTTTCAATTAAATTATATTTATTCTAATTTAGACTTAATTGTCCATAGTGTAAGTATACATAAAGTTAGTATACTTAAACTTACTTTTGAAGTACAAGAATTGTCCTCCTGTAGACAATTTCAAAAACCTTTGAACCTTTTGAGTCCTACATTTTTTTTTTTTTTTAATAAAGCTTTGCTCCACACTAGGAGTTTCTCCTGTATCTGTAGGCCATACAAATATTTATTTTGCTCCGTGCAGAAATCGAACCCGCGACACGCGGCGCAGCATCCAATCGCTCAACCACTGCGCCAACATTGTCGATTTCAGCAAGCCTCAGAAAGTCCCATGCTCAGCTAGGCAAATAAACTTCCTACTAAAAGACATGTGTGAGTCTCTCTCTCTATCTATTCTTTGCGATACACATCAAACTCAAGTTCACAATATTAGAGTCGCACTATTTCTCAGCTGATCAGTGACAATTAATCGGACGGGTCACCCGAGCGGGCCCGAGTGGCCCCGAAGTGGCCCGAAGTGACACTGCGTCGGAGCACCGTTAGTGACGGGGCTGTGGTGATATTTGATATGGTATAGATTAATTAGAGTGTGATTAGATGGAAGATAAGGTGATCTTCGCCTGATAAGAGCTGTTTGTGTTGACTTGTTATAATGCCGTTATTTTGAAAAAAAAAAGATGACAAAAATGGGCCGCATTTATAAAAACTCCTCATTAATTAAAAAAATTCTAGTTAGTATTTTAAAGAATCATATGGACGGGATAAAATAGAATAGAAATGTATTTTATTGTGCACCATGCAAAAATACTTGTTTATTTTAAACTGCAGTATGAAAGTGTTTTCGGAAACCTTACTTGCCATTGAAATTGTATGAGTTGTTGCAAAAAAATGTCGGAAGCCAAGTCAGGGGGGCTACTCTCTAAGCCCGAAGTCCGTAGTTTCGGGCTTAGTTGCGGGCGTATTTTAGTCCGTATCACCTAACCACTAAGAATTAATGACAACACGATTTGACAGTTACTATCAAATCGTGTTGTCATTCATTCTTAGTTCGGGTTCGGAACTAATCGTAAGTCCGTAGGTGATACGGAGTAGAAT
Source organism: Mamestra configurata (assembly GCA_002192655.3). NCBI lineage: Eukaryota > Metazoa > Arthropoda > Insecta > Lepidoptera > Noctuidae > Mamestra > Mamestra configurata. Next base: position 66,581 of record NDFZ01005246.1, read on the forward strand.
ACGAAACTATGGACTTCGAGTTTAAAGAGTAGCCCCCCAGGCAATAAACGATAGGTAAGTATGTATATAGTAGGTTACTATATATATATATATATTAGGTAATCTATTCTGACATTCTATTCAATATATCTATATATTAGAACTAACTTGATTCCAGTTGATAAAAATGCAATATAATTAAAAGAAATATACTAAATGAAAAGAACAAAAATCACACAGCATCGCATAAACTCTGTCTGCTTGTAGGTACAAAACGAACAAGGCTTAGGTAGGATGCGTTTCCACCAAAGATATGCGAGGAAGCTGAACGGAGCGAGGAGGTGTAGTGGTCTTTCCACAAAAGGTGTATGAGAAAACGAGCGGTATTTGGATGCGTAGCGATCTCTGTTGTCGACGAGGAGGCGATCTTGTACAAACATACAAGCAATTCGAAATAGACATTCCTCACACACATGTCACACACATTCGCTATTTCTTTTATCCAGGTACACTAATATTACAAATGCGAACAGCTACACTGCGATCGCCAACCCGCCTGCCAAGCGTGGCGATTATAGCCGATTTCCGCCTATGTCCAGCAGTGGACGTCTGATATGATGATGATGATGATAATAAATGTAACTCAAAGCTCCGCTATGAGCTCATCAAGTTTATTAAATAACCTTATTTGTGGAAATCGCACACATCTCTCTGCTTCAGCTTAGCAAGCTCTCGCTGAGTGAAGATGTTCACTCATCTGTAATGAAAACGAACCCTTAGGGCGAGTCCACAAGGCTACACCAACAACACATAATTTTCTCTTAAACATTCTACACCATTTAGAGATAACCAAAAGTATTATATATCAACGTGTCTATTAAACAGTTTAATAATGGCAATAACATACAAAATAGCGATGATCTTCGTAACGTTACTGCCTCCATTTTATCTTTAAACGCACATTAGAATTTAAACAAATTAGTTCTGATAATATATTTGCATACTAACCTGCTGGTTGTCTTGTGAATGTCCTCTAGACATTCCTATTTTATGAGGTAATATGTACCTAAGTGGGAGCTTATTTTCTTTTATATTTTTAGCTTTAAGAACTTTGTATCTTTCGTTGGCCCCTCCTTGTATGTTTTCATTATACGAGTATGTATTTGTAGGTACGATCGCTTTTTAAATGTTTCTTTTTAATCCCATTACTTTTCTTACAATAGTCTCACATGTACTACAATTATTGTGTTAATCCCAATCTTGGCGAGGGGGGCCAGGAGTCCATAGCACAGGGTATCCTAGTTTGGATTCCTGACTCCCACAAACCTTTGTACCTCCAATATTTGTAACACCATAATAATATGTAATATTGTACTTTGTGGGAGAAAATAAAATCTTATTATTATATTATTATTATTAGTATACTCTTGTTACCTACTTACCAAGGTTTTGTTATTTGTAAAAAGAAATGTTATAGGGGCCATGTTGTTGTACCTACCATAAAACATCTCTGAAGAGGGTGGAACATTTTAAATATCTTGGACATATGTTGTCCTCTGATCTGAAGGACGATGCAGACATAGAGCGAGAACGCAGTGCGTTGTCTGTAAGGGCGAATATAATTGCCCGCAGGTTTGCTCATTGTACTACTGAAGTGAAAACCACATTGTTCAAAGCATTTTGTACATCTTTCTACACGAGCAGCCTGTGGGTCACATATACGCGCGGACAAAACAGCGCCGTGCGTGTGCAATATAATAATGCATTCAGAGTGCTGATAGGCCTGCCCCGATTCTGTAGCGCATCAGGGATGTTCGCCGAGTCACAAGTAGACTGTTTCTAATATACTATGTGAAAACGGTGCGCATCCCTGGTACGCAGGGTTCGGGCTAGTTTCAACGGCATCCTGAGGGCATTTGCGCAGAGGTTCGATTGTCAGTACCTGAACCATTGCTGTATGGTTCACTTACTGAGCAATCGAAACCAGTTATATGTGTGTTTGTGGTATTTTAATGTGTGTGTTTTTGTTATTATTTTATTATGTGTAACGAGTGTGCTATGATCCGTTGTTGGTTGTTTGACAAGAATAAGGTACAACGGAAACTGGACTACTTATTCCAGAAGTTGGAAAAACAGCTACTGCCAGATGCCACTTTGCCACCATCGTTACGAGTCAATTCGGTAGAGTGTTCACACACATATAGTACACAACAGCGTTGTCTGTGTCGAATATGTTTTTTTTTTACATTTCTTCATGAAGGTGCTTGGAAAAGAATTGAATGCTTGCTTAGCACTTCTTGACAATGGTTATTACCGAGGCTTTTTTATGGATGGGAATTCATCAAATAACTTCTTCTGCTCTGGCCGGAGCGGAAGGGAGTGTCAGACTCTCAGTGACTAAAACCCACCCGTGTTCCTCTAAATGCTCTTTGCGTTCCAGGGCCGCGGTGACTCTTTAGAACTAATTCCCTAGCGGGCCCCATCTACTATGCTAACATCTTTTTGAGGCGCGCATGGAACAAAACGCGCCGAAGACCCGAGCTTGGTTCTGATCGGACGGTGAGCCATCCAACGCTCACCATCTGCAGGCCCGTGGCCGGGTATCGCCCCGACGCCTGGGGCGTCTTCTTCTGTTGCGGCAGCTGGGACGTGAGGTTTGATTCCGATGCCTCCTTGCTGGGGACCATGGATTGAAACAGGGCCGGACGCGAGAGGTCGCCACCGCCGATCGCCTCGACGAGGACACGGCGGTGCTCCGCCAAAGCAAGGCTAGGCCTCTCCCGCTATGCTCCACCGTGTCCGTAGTAAGGCTTGCCATATATATAAGTCACCGGAAAATTGCAGACTCCGACTGTAATAAATCTTTATTAGATTATAATTTCTCGATATATTATAAAACAACCGTTTTGTATACAATTAATCCCATTCAAATTCAATAGTTTCCAATATATGCGTGTCTTATATTAGATAAAATAGTTTACAATTTCACGCGATATTTTACAATCTAAGTGTGAAATTACAGTGGCAGCGGGCGGGGCGGATGAGCGGGTGACGCGTCGAGCGGAAAACGCTCATTTCAATAGATGAACACAGTAGCAACGGAGCGTTTGAGCGGTTTGGACGTTTCTCTTATGTTTCGTGTGCAATTAATATTTGCTTAAATTAAAATGTCCGATTATTTGGAAGCTAGCGCCTATATAAAGTGGGACCTTTTTTTTTCTAAAAAGCAATCGTCACGATATTAATAGTGATCGGTATAGACATGGTGAATTTCATACCTTATACGAAAGGCTACGAAACCATGAAGATAAATTTTATGAATACACTCGAATGACCGTAACAACTTTTGACTACATATTAAATGCTGTACAAACACAGTTATCGAAACCCGAAACTAACTTCATTGCCTTAACAATATCTCCTGCGCAGAAACTTTTGTTGACTCTGAGGTAAGAAATCAAAACTATAATAATCATCAATGAATTTTTATTATTAATCAACAATGCCAGACATAAAAAGTAATCAATAATTATCTATATTATCTGGAGGTGCACTGTGATAACCATATTGTGTCATAATATATGGATCTGAAATACTTCCTGCTTGCATCTCGGCCATTATAATTGAATTTATTTTGTTTCGCACTCGCATCTTTTGGATTCCTTTGAACTGTTCCATTTGTGGGAGTAAACTCATCAAATAATGATAATCATCTGATTTTGGAGGTTCATGTGCAGGCGTCTTTTCTTTGTTCTGAAGTAGTAAAAGTCGTTTTTTTTCTATTTCCAAGAATTCAGAGCGCAGTTCGTTCGTTAGCTGATTTCCTCTTTTTTCCTCGACTGGATGTTGATGGAGCCGATGTTGATGGTGTTGGTGAAGATACTGATATGCTCGATAAAGGCGATGCCACATTTATATCACTTATAATGGAGTCTTGCGTGTCGTCATTTTCGTCACTGTCACTAGTTAGATGAGTAGTGATATTAGATTCACTTCGGCTAGGCTGTATTTGATCTTTCATAAAAGACATTTGGCGGAAATGTTTCCAAGTACTCTTCCATTTACTCTTCAACACATTAACTGTAAAAAAAATGGTAAAATGAATATGATTTAGTCTGTAACTAACTGTACGTTTTATTTGCAGGTACTTGTCTACAGGGATGTCATTCAAATCACTAGCTTGTTCCTTCCGACTAGGAGCTACTACTGTTGGAAATATTATATATACTACATGTGAAGCAATCTGGGATCAGTTAGTACATATACACATGCCTCAACCTACAATGGAACATTTGAAGAAAATTGCAAATGACTATTATGAAAAATGGCAATTTCCTAACTGCATTGGGTCAATTGACGGGAAGCACTGTCGTATAAAGAAACCAAAACATTCAGGATCTGAATACTTTAACTACCGAAAGTTTTTTTCTTTAGTGCTTCAAGCAGTTGCTGATGCTGATAAAAAATTCATCGTTATTGAAGTTGGTGGTCGAGGCAAACAAAGTGATGGTGGCACGTTTCACTACTCGAGATTAAATAGACAACTAGAAAACAAAACGTTCAATATGCCACCTTCCCAAGTGCTTCCAAGCACCGACAAGCAGCTACCCATGGTCTTAATTGGCGATGAAGCTTATCCATTAAAAGAATATCTCATGCGCCCATATCCCCAACGAAATATTGACCAGAACAAAGACACATTTAACAAGAGGCTGTCAAGGGCCAGAAAGTGCATTGAATGTGCATTCGGAATTCTATGTGCTAAATGGCGAATACTTAATAAATCTATAGAAACAAATGTCAAACATGCACGTTTAATAATAAAAACTGCTTGTTTGCTTCATAACATTACTATGGCCAAAGATGTTTACGCCGAACGCCATTTGCATTTAATCAATCAAATAGCTTCACAAAACTTAGAATCAAGTACAAGACAAAACAATAGTTCCACGGTGAGAGCTAGAGCAATACGAAATGACTTTAAAGATTACTTTAATAATTACCATCAAGATAACCAATAAATTTTATTTACCATCAGAATCTCCGCTTATTACTTGTATTTCTTCCCATAGTTTTTTAATTATTTGACGATTCGAATGATTTGAATCGCTACTATTCCACAAAGGTGGCCGAGCCAATACGGCACTTATTAAATCTTCTGTCGACAACGGCATGACGTCTGAACAAACCGAGCGGAAAACGCAAACTGACTTGCGTCCACCCGCCCCGCCCGCGACACACGCTTCTCCCGCCGCGATACCCGCTCGCCCGCCCCGCCCGTACTTGGTGCACCTTGATACACAAGTATGTGCTTGTCTTACACGCCAGCGGATTCCGCTACCCGCGCCGCTCCCACTGTAATTTGACACTTACGGCGATTGCCATTTTCCGGTGACATATACCAGGAAATCATTAGAGGTAGACCAAGAATAATAATGTAAACATAAATAATGTACATCAAAACAAATGGAATTAACACAAAAAAACAGTTTGTTACAACGAGTGATCTTATCACTAAAGACGTTCTTTTTCACGCAACCATAGGTAGATGGATAAGTAGGTACCGAATTTAAACTGAGTCAAGAACATCTCTCCACATCCAAGATCGTTCCTCATTCTGATGAAAAACATAGCAAAAACAAAGACAAAACTCTTTGAATCGCCTCCAATACAATGTTTTTCACCGTCATATATTTTTTTTTTTTTAAGACATTGCCCCACACTAGGAATTTCTCCTGTATCGTGGGTGCGTTTACAAACATACAAAGTCACATACACAAACAGCCAGACTCGGAACAACTATCTGTAGGCCATTAAACCGTATTGTTATGAACGAATTCGCACACTTGTTTAAAATCTTCTGTAAATATTAAATCTGAATGGAAACTTGATTTGTAACCAAGAGTCAGTAATCCTACTAATATTATAAACGCGAAAGTTTGTAAGTATGGGTGGATGGATGTTTGTTACTCTTTCACGCAAAAACTACTGAATGGATTTTGATGAAATTTGGCACAGAGGTATATTATAGTCTGGAATAACACATAGGATACTTTTCATCCTGGGAATATGTTCCCTTGGGATAATTTTCGACATTAACGCGGGCGAAGCCGCGGGCGACAGACTGTCATGTATATGAGACATATATGTCAGACTATTTTTTTCCGCGGCGCTCTCGTGGAATTTCATAGTAGATACCACACTATTTTTTTTTAAACACAGCCGAATTGAGAACCTCCTCCTCTTTTGAAGTTGGTTAAAAAAGATAAAGACTTTTGCATTTAATAATGTTAATAAGATTCTTTCATTGACGTCAGAAACGAGTCCAACCATTCAGCCACCCCATATATATTTTCGCAATAACAAAAATATTATTACAAAGAGCACGTTTTGTGTCATAATAAGCATTCGTTTGTACTCATACTTAATATCCGTCAGTATGTCACGATTTATGTGTTTACAGTTACAAATCTGTTCTTCGGAATCGTGAAATTAATCATATTGTGAACACTGAATCAATAACGATAAACTTTTGAAAGCCGTGAATTGAACGAGGAATGGGTAAAAATTGGGGCTTAATTTGCGAATTTGGGTGAATCCTGAAAATAATGTTTTGGTCAGAATATGACCAGAGTTTGTTCCAGCCGCAAATATTAACAAACTTCTTCATAACAGCCGCACGGGTCGATCTTCAAGGTTACGCAACGCTTGCCGAGGCTGGTCTATAGATAGGTGACCATTTTAAGATACCGAGACTCCGTGCCTCAGAAAGCACGTCGTGTCGGTTGCCGTTCCATCGGAATATGAAAGTGATGGAAGAGGGAGTGCACCTGTGTTTGCTCTCACACGGCTGCACGTCCTATAAAATGTCCCGCACCGATGGCTAGTCTCGGTTGAGACTAACCATCGGTGCCTATAATTTTTATAAAGTTCAGTATTAAACTACGTCAATCTGTCTGTGGAACCAATATTGAATATCAATCAAATTAATGCAAGTTCTGTAAACTCGGAATTAATTGATAAAAGTGGGTAGGTACAGTTGTTCGCATTGCATATCTATAGAATATTTTGTTTTATAACTGAGTGGTGTGGAAGTTGAGGATCAACTTGAAGCCACATAGCTTCTACTTCGCTAATATTATTAATATAGGATGATCAAAAAATTACGCAGAATTTGAGTTTGCCGACATTTGTGCGGTTAAGTGTTGCAAACCCAAAAAATGTGACAGTTTGAGAGCAGATAGTTAGTTAGGGTTAACGTTTTTGATGAACACTATTAAAAAAAAACTTTTTTTAATAGTTTTTTGAGGACTGCCGATAGAAGTGAAAACTAAGCGAAAGCTAAAGCGTTCGGCGACGATGACGCGAGTTCCATGATTTTTGTTCACCCAAAAAGTACACATATACAATACACAGTATACATATAGCTCATGGAAAGCGTTCGGTGACGATGACGCGAGTTCCATGATTTTTGTTCACCCAAAAAGTACACATATATACACAGTATACATATAGCTCATGGAAAGCGTTCGGTGACGATGACGCGAGTTCCATGATTTTTGTTCACCCAAAAAGTACACATATATACACAGTATACATATAGCTCATGGAAAGCGTTCGGTGACGATGACGCGAGTTCCATGATTTTTGTTCACCCAAAAAGTACACATATATACACAGTATACATATAGCTCATGGAAAGCGTTCGGTGACGATGACGCGAGTTCCATGATTTTTGTTCACCCAAAAAGTACACATATATACACAGTATACATATAGCTCATGGAAAGCGTTCGGTGACGATGACGCGAGTTCCATGATTTTTGTTCACCCAAAAAGTACACATATATACACAGTATACATATAGCTCATGGAAAGCGTTCGGTGACGATGACGCGAGTTCCATGATTTTTGTTCACCCAAAAAGTACACATATATACACAGTATACATATAGCTCATGGAAAGCGTTCGGTGACGATGACGCGAGTTCCATGATTTTTGTTCACCCAAAAAGTACACATATATACACAGTATACATATAGCTCATGGAAAGCGTTCGGTGACGATGACGCGAGTTCCATGATTTTTGTTCACCCAAAAAGTACACATATATACACAGTATACATATAGCTCATGGAAAGCGTTCGGTGACGATGACGCGAGTTCCATGATTTTTGTTCACCCAAAAAGTACACATATATACACAGTATACATATAGCTCATGGAAAGCGTTCGGTGACGATGACGCGAGTTCCATGATTTTTGTTCACCCAAAAAGTACACATATATACACAGTATACATATAGCTCATGGAAAGCGTTCGGTGACGATGACGCGAGTTCCATGATTTTTGTTCACCCAAAAAGTACACATATATACACAGTATACATATAGCTCATGGAAAGCGTTCGGTGACGATGACGCGAGTTCCATGATTTTTGTTCACCCAAAAAGTACACATATATACACAGTATACATATAGCTCATGGAAAGCGTTCGGTGACGATGACGCGAGTTCCATGATTTTTGTTCACCCAAAAAGTACACATATATACACAGTATACATATAGCTCATGGAAAGCGTTCGGTGACGATGACGCGAGTTCCATGATTTTTGTTCACCCAAAAAGTACACATATATACACAGTATACATATAGCTCATGGAAAGCGTTCGGTGACGATGACGCGAGTTCCATGATTTTTGTTCACCCAAAAAGTACACATATATACACAGTATACATATAGCTCATGGAAAGCGTTCGGTGACGATGACGCGAGTTCCATGATTTTTGTTCACCCAAAAAGTACACATATATACACAGTATACATATAGCTCATGGAAAGCGTTCGGTGACGATGACGCGAGTTCCATGATTTTTGTTCACCCAAAAAGTACACATATATACACAGTATACATATAGCTCATGGAAAGCGTTCGGTGACGATGACGCGAGTTCCATGATTTTTGTTCACCCAAAAAGTACACATATATACACAGTATACATATAGCTCATGGAAAGCGTTCGGTGACGATGACGCGAGTTCCATGATTTTTGTTCACCCAAAAAGTACACATATATACACAGTATACATATAGCTCATGGAAAGCGTTCGGTGACGATGACGCGAGTTCCATGATTTTTGTTCACCCAAAAAGTACACATATATACACAGTATACATATAGCTCATGGAAAGCGTTCGGTGACGATGACGCGAGTTCCATGATTTTTGTTCACCCAAAAAGTACACATATACAATACACAGTATACATATAGCTCATGGAAAGCGTTCGGTGACGATGACGCGAGTTCCATGATTTTTGTTCACCCAAAAAGTACACATATATACACAGTATACATATAGCTCATGGACAGCGTTCGGTGACGATGATGCGAGTTCCATGATTTTTGTTCACCCAAAAAGTGCTCAACGCGCCTAAAGAAGTTTTCACTTCAAAAAAACGTTATTGTTGGTGGTAAAAGTTCAGAAAATCTATCATTTCAGTGATCAGAATTGCTGGGGCCCATTCTGATCACTGAAATGAGAAGATCATGTGATTTAACACGGTAACACCACAGGATTTCATATTTAGTTGTTTTTGTACTTCTTTTTTCTAAACATTTCTCAAAAATATAGGTAGAGGAAAAACACGTCTTGCTCGAGAAGGTTAGAATAATAACTTCAAAAGCTTAACTTCACTAGCTTCTGTATTTTTGTGCCGATTGTATTTATTTTTTCACATTTTGTATTATTGTAATAAAGTAAAATTTAAAAGTGGTTTTCAACTGGGTAATTCAATAGTTTAAGAATAAGATTAAAAATTAAGTAACCTCACGATATTCAACAGAACCCAAGCGTTTATTTCCTTTATATTTTTAAACACACGAAGTTACAATAAGCAAGCCAGCGCTGTGAATCTGTCTCGCACAGGAGTCCCAGCATTATGCTGAGCGATGGCCGTTTTGCGCGAATGTGACACATGTCATATCCTCCCAACTTCAAAGATTCAAATTATTTATTTGTGAACATAGGGTATGGTTAAAGATGTTTTACAAAAATATATATATAAATATATAGTCCCAACAATGTCCCGCCAGAAGGCATACAAATATTAACAAAATTGTATTGAAAACAAGTATGATTTATAAATTGCAAAATGATAATAAAAATACAATAATCATAAAAAATTAACCAAAAATGTCCGTTTTAATTAAAATAAAGTCTAAATAGTCAAAGCTAAATTAACAATTAATGAACTTGCATAACTTTTGTAATTTTGTTTATTCTAGTTTTTGGTATGCGTCATGTTTGTCACAAATAAACTCTTTTTCTTTCTTTTCTTTCAAGCAGAAACTTTAGACTTTCAACTTTTGACAAAAATATTATATTTTTAATAAAGATATAGAAAATAATAATATTTAGAATAGACTAACGTATCCGACTGTACATTTTATTATTAACAAACAGTGACATTAGCAAACCAGTCGTTAGGTCACAATCAAACGAGTCTAGAATCTAGACCCAGATTTATAGCATAATGTGGAATTCTAATAGAAATGCAGTTTGGCCTTGTGCGCTTGTTATGACATTTAGACCAAGCCCACAGTGTCAGAGAACTTATTATTAAACATTTATTGATTCGCGCAAATGTAAAACGTATATACATATATTTATATAGTCCTCCTGGCCGATTTCGGTCATGGCGGCCACTCTCAACCGAGACTAGCCATTGGCGCGGGACATATTATAGTGCAGGCGTGTGTGCGCAAACACAGGTGCACTCCCTCTTCCATCACTCTCATATTCTGGTCCAACGCGGTTATTAACTCGGGTTGTTAATGCGACTGCCAAGCGTGCTTTACTGTGTTCGATTCCCAGGTCGAGCATAAAGTGTTATTGGGTTTTTCCAATATAGGAATTCCCCAGTGACGGCTGGAATTGGTGGTGAGACACCCCCGAGCCTCTGACAGCACGTTAAGCCTTTGGTCCTACGCCAGATCTCTCTCCGGTCGTGTTATCCAGCAACGCCTTTCAGCTGAAATTATGGCGGCATGGAAGCAATACGATATCAAAATCAAAAGTCAAATCAGGCTGAGATACACACACACATTTTCCGTAAATTGTATTTAAAGACACCAGCTGAGATATGGACCATTTTGGCCTCGCACAGATAACTATTTTATTATACTGTTTAGTTATTAATTTTATTTTACTGGTTTGTTTGTCTTGTGCGAGTCCCAAATAAACATTTTTCTTTCTTTCTTGCGCCACTTCTTCTTCCCAGCTAAAACACTAGGAAGTGGTGACGGGCGGGCGTTTTGGCGGACTGTCTTCATGTTAATTTTGACGTTCAAAAAGTGCTGGTTTTCAGCCTAATTTGAATTAATGACTTTTGATTTTAATTTACATCCAATTTGCCCACATTAAAGAAATAATGCGTGTCCAATATTTTTAGTAACTGAGGGACAAATATTTGCAGGAAAATTCCTAATGGGTGTAATATTATGCTTGAGACGCTGACGGTGACATGGCGGGCACATGGCGCAATTGCTTTCGGCATTTTGTTTTTGCTATTGTCTAAAATGATCTCCATCTTCCATCAAACGGGCTGGCACACAGTATATCAACAACCTTGTCTCATAAAAAAAGAAATACTCCACTTTGCCAGGCCACACCTGGCAAAACGATATACTATTACGAATCGCAAATTACTCATTTCCAATCCTTTATATTTATTTACCAAGCAGTGAATCACGTGTGGCTTGTCTAAACAAACACATCACTCTATTAAACGCAGTCGGTTAAGTTCAATGCTCTAAGGTTGGGATACTGACCGCTTAGTCAGAAATAAACACTGTTTATATTACTTTTAACCTACGAGTTTGTATAACACAATGTTTCCCAAACTTTTTTCTGCCATGGCCCGGTAATTTAGGCACTGCCCCTTCGTGACCCGCTCAATACTTTTAAATCCCCCCCCCCCTCCCCCGCTGATTACATCAGGTATAATAATACACATTTATTGTTATTAGAAGTATATTTATATTACTATTAAAAATGTTTTACTAATATTTCAGTATCGCCTATTTAGTGCTATTTTTAAAACAAGGCGGGAACTGTGCGACCCCGTATTTTATGTTGATGGCCCAGTACCGGGTCGCGACCCAAAAAATGGGAATCGCTGGTATAACATATTGACGATTTTTCTGCGAGGTATAGTGATTAATAAAAACCGAACAAGTTCAACTTTGCCGGGGTCAGTCCGTAGGTGGGTGACCAGCCAGTGACATATCAAGACTCATTCGTGCCTCAGAAAGAACGTTAAGCCGTTGACCCCGACTGTCACTTGTTCATCTTTGACACGCGTTACTGGTCAGAAACCAAAAAATCTGGCACCAGCTTTGCCAAGAGATATCATATTGTCCAGTAACTGGGTCCTCAATATAGTGTTGAGAAAAGTTTAAGCAGATTTATTGATGCGATCACTATTTTAAGGCACTTCCATCATAAGTACAGTTTTCTCACACATCTGTCCGGTACACATAGCAACAGCACAGTGCGTCAATCAGTCGCTATCTCATTGATGAATGGCCGAACTGCACCATCTGCCGCAGATTTTAATTAAACCAGATCGATAAACGACTAGTTGTAGATGGAATACAGGTGTGCTCCACTGGCGGCTATTGATAGCACAGTATCGAACTAGAAAACTGCGCTGGAAATAAATGATATTTATTTTGCGAATTGGTTATTAATATAAGAAATATCAATGAACGTAAAGGACATTTTGGCATTTTCCGTAAATGAACCTTACGTTAATTGTCGTAGGGGTATTTTGGCATTTTAGGTAAAGGTCCCTTACGTCAATTGATACTTCTGGTATCGATATGTAACAATTTTACAACGTCAATATTTGTGTCAAATTATTTTTATAGTAACAAGGCAAGGCAGTTCTTTTTTACCCTGCCAGGGTTGTGGAATTTGTTCGAAAGAGTCACCGCGGCCCTGAAACGCAAAGGGCTTTAGAAGGAACACGGATGGGTTTTAGTCAGGAAGAGTCTGACACGCCCTTTCGCTCCACCTAGAGCGGAAGAAGTCATTTGATGATTTCCCATGTTTAAAAAGAAGGCAGTTTTTATAGGTAGAACTCAAAAGACGTCGAAATTCAAGTCTTAATAACATCTCAGTGACAATCAGGCCGCTTTCACATTGGGACGTTAGCAGCGCGACAGTAGCGCGGCAGAAGCATATGCCTTTACATTGTAAGAAACATAAGGTAGTAACTACTAGAAACTTTAGTCGCGCGACTGTCGCGCTGCTAAAGTTGCCTAATTGTGAATTTGTCAAAATATGTGTTGTTACTATAGTAGTCTTTGATCTCTATTAGTGATTACAGAGATTTTTTGACAGTTTGCGACACACCTTCATATTTTTCTTTTTTTTATTTACTCCGAAGGGAAGGCTATAGTCTTTTGACCATATTGCTTAGTCTTACGTCCTTAATTTCTTGTGTTTTGCATTAGAATGCGGATGTAACACATTCTAATGGTTTTTGGAGTAAGTATCTGGTAAGTAACAAATATATCGACTCTGACTTCCCGGCAAGTTTCGAATGAGGTAGTCAATACTACAATGAAATTCTCAGCTCCACTTAACCGAGATCGCGCATAATTCATTTATTCATCATATTTTCTAGGTGCGTGGACACTTGACACACAAAATTACACCAATTTACATCACAATATCCACTAGGAATTAATTTATGAATAATTAAAACAGACGCTAAACTTCACTCGACAAAATCCCGCAAAAAAACACCCTTCATATTTTACTTACGTATAAAAAAACCTAAATGGTCAATATAACTTTAGTTATATTTTAATGGCTGTTACCAAAAATTGTTTTATAAAATCAACCATCTTAACTATGTCATTTCCGTAAAAAAATAAAGGCAAGTCGATGCATGTAAGAAAATTGGGTGGCTAAAATAACTACAGGCGCCTAACTAGAATGCATCATAATAATTTATAATATATTAATAGGATTATGGTAACAGTAACAGAAGAAATAGTAACAGTCATTCGGATATCTTCGAGGTTAAACGACGCTTGCCGAGGTTGGTCCGACGATAGATGAGCATCCTTTACATACTCGTACGGAGACTTTTCCGCGCCTCGGAAAACACATTAAGCCGTTGGTCCCGGCTGTCATTTGAAAGTCTTTGTCAGTTAGAAGCCGGAAAATCTGACAGTTAAGTTGCGAAGCTGCATCTGGTTAGACTAGGAGCTGAAGCCAATCCCCCCACTCATCCGGACCCGAGGTGGCGGCGCGTGGTGTTCCCGTGCGCCCCTCTTTGACGTAGCGAGGGGAGTCAAACACCTCACTCTCCTCGCCGACGCGAGGTGGCCCGCAGTGGCGGGCCGGCACCAGCCGGGAATTGCGGAAGTCGCTTACGTTCCCGCGATCCCCGGCGTAGGTGGGGGAGATGGAACACCGGGGTGGTTTTAGTCAGTAAGAGTCTGACAGACCCCTCCACCCTGGGGCGGGGAGGATTTCCATGAGGATTTCCCC
>NDFZ01005246.1:81831-182336 GCA_002192655.3 Mamestra configurata
TCCGCAATCCCCGGCTGGTGCCGGCCCGCCTCTGCGGGCCACCTCGCGTCGGCGAGGGGAGTGAGGTGTTTAACTCCCCTCGCTACGTCAAAGAGGGGCGCACGGGAACACCACGCGCCGCCACCTCGGGTCCGGATGAATGGGGGGCGACGGACATCCCCAAGTCCGCCGCCCCTGGACCCAGTTAGGGGGGCCGGAAGAGGGCAGCGTATGCCCTCCTCCGACGCCCGATGCGCCTGCTGCGGGCAGGGAGAGCGGTTGTGATCTCCCTCTCCCTTTCCGCAGCCTCCTTCTGCGCGATAACTGTCTCGCAGAAGGAGACCACCGCGTCCCAGGACTCCTCACCGCCGACCATAGCATGGACTACGGCCGGCAGCGAGAGGTCACCGCCTACAACAGAGATGAGGGCACGGCGCGGCTCCTCCCAAGCTGCACACTCTGCAAGCGTATGCCGTGCCGTGTCCTCCCGACAGTCGACGCAGTGGTGGCATCGAGCGTCCGGCTCCCTGCCTATGCGACACAAGAACCTCCCGAAGCATTTGTGTGGCCCCATAGCCCAGCATATTAGTGTTTCAAAATATGAGTTTTTTTCTATGATCACAGACCGCTCCTCCGCCCCGCATTCTCTTAATTAGTAAGATTATCAAATAATCATATTTATTAGTTTATTATTTTAGCATATTTATGTATTTTATTTGTATAATAAGTATATATTATTTGTGTATTCTTTCCAAAACAAAATTATGTTTTAAATCTTATTTTTATTTGTTGTAAACCTACCACAGTGTAGTCTTTTTAACCCAAAGGTTGACTGGTAGAAAATGCTTTGATGCATTAAGTCCGCCCATGTACCACTATTGTACATTAAGTTTAAATAAATAAATAAAAATTTGGCAAATGTCAAGGCAAGACGCACTTTCATTGCAACGAAATTTGTCACAAAATTAAATATAGAGATTTTAATTTTGCCGTAGGTTATTTTGGCCCATCATGACATTACATTACAAGAAATGTGGCCCAGGAAGAAAAAGGTTGAGTATGGCTGGACTAGCTCTTACTGGATTACCAGCCTTACGCACGGGATGCAGTTTTTTGCATTTATTACAAACTAACGCTAAGATGTATGGTATCGTAATTCAAATCTGAACGAATAACTATTAATACGTTGAACGTAACTAACTTAGTAGTTACCAAGGCGCGTAATTTTTACTTGATGTAGGAAACCATAGAGCATTGAACGTCTTGCTGGCAACGACTATAGACAGATGCGGTACAGAGAGTAAATTCCCGCACACCTGCACTGAAATGGGAGGATCCTCCGGCCAGACGGTTGTTGTGTCTAGTGGGCAACTGCCCGATAGTTGATATTCGGACTGTTGTATGTGTTCAAATCGCACCGAGAACTTTGCTTGCGCGATGCAGGATTTCGTTGGTAGTTCATCGCTGACAGGATAGATGGCGTTGCGTTACTTTTTGTTGCCGTACAAATTTCGTTTCTTAGTTTTTCATGTGGCCGGCATTGATGCCGCTACAGACATATGGACATATTTTAATATTCATAATCATCATCATCAGGAGCTTGTGGCCAAATAATTACAGACGCACGGGTCGATATTCAAGGTTAAGCAACGCTTGCCAAGGTCGGTCTGTTGATGGGTGACCATCTCAACATACCGAGACTCCTCCGTGCCTCGGAAAGCACGTTAAGCCGTTGGTCCCGGCTGTCATTTATAGTTCTTTATCATTACGAATCCAGAAGTCAGAAAAACTGGCTCCAGTTTTGCCAAGAAGTAACGTGTAACCCTGATAATGGGTTGTGGGGGTCTAGTAGGCAGCCGCTCTACGTAGAATACTAGTATTAAACTGAATCCGGTTTGACTGGAAGCCGACCCCAATCAAAGAAAAGGCTAGGCAGATGTTAGAAAATAAAATACATGACAAGCAAGCGCGTGACCTGTACGCCAAATGTCACAAATATGTGACAAAAAGTACGGCGAATTTGAGACTGGCGTTCAAAAGGTTAAATAAATGCTACCAAACTCCATCGGTCTCTAAAGTTTGGAACTTTTCTTGCGGTCAGATTTTTTGATATCAGTAACTTTTGATTTATGGAATTTTTTGACAGAGCTGCCTCTAGCAGTGGCTGCCGGAGTCTGATCTGTATACGTAACTCTATCAATAAATTGATCTAGATTTAAAAATCGAGCAAAAGTGTAATTGGATTTTTTTCGATGTGTGTAAAGCAAGCACACTGCATTAATTGATTGATTGGCTACTAGCCAAGCTAGCGGCTAATCGAGGAGTATTTTTTAAAGGCCTTATGACGATAACTTGTTTGTATCCTAATAATAGGCTTCAGGACATCGGCTTTCTAATTGGATGACTAGCGAACAGCATATCGTCGGCCTGATTCGTTAACCAGATAAGTCCATTTCCGCATAATTTACAGGAGGAAGAAAAAACGGAATTATATCACTTCATTTTAGCAATCATTATTCTGAAAATCCCTTTGGTTCCTATAGGATTTAGCAGTATTTCTTTATGAAGATTTCCTAATGTTCAGAAAGCAGGTTTACGAGCATGGCATTTCTACCGTTTTTAGGTTGATAAAATCGTTATAGCTTTATCATAAGGTAGGTAATCGTCTAAACTTTTTGGCAGACTTAAAAAGTAATATGGACTTAGCTGGTTAACAAATTAGGCCGACGATATCTACCTTTATATTTTGCTTTACTACCTTACTATCATATACACCTTATTTCAAGAGAAAGCTCTCGAAAAAACGCTAAGACTTTGGGTCACACACTCTCCGAAATTATTCGGAGAGTGTGAGATTCTAACTGAACTAAAACCACCCGGTGATCACCATCAGAGTAGGGCCATGACTTTTTGAACCACCCTGGTTACAACCATCAGACTAGAGTCAGACTTCCTGGCTTCCGACTACCGTAACGACTGTCAAATATCTCTCTGTACAAATGACAACCGAGCCCAACACCTTAGAGTGCTGAACGGCGTGGAGACCGTAACGACTGTCAAATATCTCTCTGTACAAATGACAACCAAGCCCAACACCTTAACCTTTTGAACGCCAGAGCATAAACGCATCGGCGTGCCCCTGACGCTAAGCCACAAATTCGCCGTACTTTTTGTCACACATTTGTGACGTTTGGCGTACAGGGCACGCGCTTGCATGTCATGTATACGTGACTATGGCGTTCAAAAGGTTAAAATGCTGAACGGCATGGAGAAGAATCATGACACGAGGCTTGGAGGTAAATACGTATGTACTTTTACTAAACAACTTCGTATAGAGAGCAAAACCACAACAACAAGTTTCATTCAACCGAAACGATGTCAAAAACAAACAATTGACTGTAAACCGACTTGCAATCAAACCCTTACATTCCATGTGCCATGCTCAAAATAACTTATTGCCAAGTGCAGTTGGAGTCAGTATGTCAAGTCTGTGAGATTTTTGAAATTGGTCTTTGGTGGATGAAATAACTTATTAAATTAGGAGCGGTATTAAGAATGGATAGATTACTACTTTATCCGTGTATAGGTACTGTAGTAGCTGGCAACCAGCCGCCAGGAAAAATACAAAGTGAAATAAACAAGCAAGATTGTTTTATATTCAAGCAGGTATGTGATCTTCATGTCATGACCTTAGGGATCTAGGCAATTTCAATCTACCTAGACTTTTCCCAAGTATGTAAGGGTTGGCTTGCAGTGTAACCGAATGAAAACGAATAGCACCATCCCATCACTTCCCGTGGGTGTCGTAAGAGGCGACTAAGGGACTCACCAGAGAATGGGCAGCAGCATTCTCTGTGCATTGCAACAGCTACACTGCGGTCGCCAATACGCCTGTCAAGCGTTGTGGGTGATTATGGCAACCCCTTGGGGCAGACCTAAGTCCAGCAGTGGACGTCTTTCGGCTGGTGTGATGATGATGACTGCCTCTCTGACCTCCACATCCCAGTAGCACTGTACCCCTTAGCAAGCTTGGTTTTGGCTTCTGACTACCCGTAACGACTATCAAAGATTTGCAAATGACAGCCGGGACCAACAGCTTAACGTACTTTACGAGGCACGGAGTAATCTCGATGGTCATCCATCCACCAACCGACCTCAGCAAACGCTGCTTAACTTTGAACTGACTATTATTATTTAGTCAGGAGCTCCTTGTAATGAAATTATCGAAACCATTGATTTTCTACCATAGACATTTTCATCTTCTACTTGCCCTACTGTAAATCCAGCACTATACCGACTTCCCATTTAGTTATTTAGGTATAAAACAAAGATTGTCGCTCGTAAAGCGCCATTGTTACCCGCACGTGCCACTCAGTAACACTCGTCATGTTTATGACGGCTTCAGCTTTCATGGCAGCTTCAACACCCTTGGTAGACCCTGGTCGTGTGCCATAGTATCTGGAAAATTAAATAAAAGCAAGGCTGTTTTATAGTGTAATCTGGATAATAGACTGGTATCTCTATCTCGATATTCTTTTGTTTTTGCCATGCATAATCTCAAAAAAAACTGAAATGTATTAAAGTTTAAAATTTTTCTTAATAAGTGTAATTATAGTTTTAAATGATCTCTGTACCTAGTTCTTGGTAGTTGTTTTAAGTTTTTTTTTGCATGCTGAAAATGAGTAAGCAAAATATGTGGAACGATTTTAACTTATTATAAGCATTATGTACCATATTTTACACAAGAGAAATATTCTATTATATTCTATTCTCAAGAGATCTAAGATTATTTTGCCATTAACGGAGGCTTTTCATTTAAGCAGTTTGCCAAATCAAAATTGAAATAGGAGCTACGATATCATAGACATACAGACGTCAAACTTGTAACACCTCTCTTCTTCGACGGGGATTGAAACTGAGTTTGTCTCATTTAAAGATGGCCGCGAAGAAAACAGTCGAAACCAATATTTAAAACGACAAATGCGGCTTGCTTGTAGAGGTTTTTGAGCTAAAAATCCCCAATTTTAGAGCTGAACTTGGCAAAAAAATTTACAAGGTCAATAGATTTATCTGATATCTACAGCCCCCATAAACAGCTTTCACTGTATTTTAGTAGATAGGTATGTGATGTTGCGGAATTTGTTCGAACGTGTCACTGCGGCCCTGGAACGTAAAGGGCATTTGGAGGAACACGCATGGGTTTTAGTCAGTAAAAGTCTGACACTCCCTACGGCTCCGCTCAGAGAAGAAGGAGTCATTTGATGATTTCCCATCGTTAAAAAAAAAGTATGTGACCTTCTTGACATGACCTTAGTGTCCAACGTAGGGACCTGCCGGTCGATTCTGTAAACATGTCGAAGTTAAGGCTTGGGTGAAGTGATCATGAGGTGAGCTGTCATTCCATCTTGATTATATGAATTGACAACTCACCTCGTAATCACTTGACGATATGTTTATAGAATCGACTCGCAAGTGACAATCTAGGTGTTTAGTTAAAACCTCTTATTTCCAGATAAAACACCAGGCGCTTAGGCGGTGCTGATAACGCTTATTTATTTGGAAAAAATAAATCACTTTAGATTGATTTTGCCAGACATTGAGCACTGACATGTCGGTAGCCAATCCTATAATATACAGGGTATCTCAAAAGTCATCGTCTCCTTTTCCCAATTATATTGGGGTCGGCTTCCAGTCAAACCGGATTCAGCTGAATACCAGTATTTTACGTGGAGCGGCTGCCTACCAGACCTCCACAACCCATTAACTGGGTAACACGATACTCCTTGGCAAGACTGGTGTCAGATTATCTGGCTTCTGACTATCCGTAACGACTGCCAAAGATCTACAAATGACAGCCGGGACCAACGGCTTAACGTGCTTTCCGAGGCACGGAGTAGTCTCGGTATGTTAAGATGGTCACCCATCCACAGACCAACCTCGGCAAGCGTTGCTTAACCTTAAAGATCAACCCGTGCGGCTGTCATTATTAAGCCACGAGCTCCTCCTTCTGAGGGTATCTCAGAAGTGCTTGGTCATATTTAAGGGTAGTGTTTTGTAGCTGCTGTAGAGTTATACTTTTATTGTTTCTTTAAAACAATATACAGCATGATTTTGATCCTTTCTTAACGGGTGTGTCCTCGGCCAGAAAGTGTCTGAGCCTTACCTTTTTAAATAAGATTTTGGTTGTTCGGGTTTCTATTCTTGTATTGAATATGACATGTGAATTTAGTTTAAGGTTGAATGTTTTACAGTATTTCCTTTTTTGGTAGCTTTGTTGTGTTTTTCACACTTTTTCTTTCCAATCTGTTTTTTAGAAGTGATGACTTTTGATTGGCTGTCAGCCTCACGTGCTATTTTTTATTCTGTTTGTTTTAGCTGTAAGTCATCCATAGTTTGTAAATAAATAAACATCAAAATAAAAACAGAAAATGTCTTTTTCAAAAAAAAATACTTCGAAAAACGACTAAAAAGTTCCAAAAAAATCGCTTTTCAAGCAGTGCACACCACTAACTGCATCTGTCGGTTGCAAAAGTGATTTTTTCTTAACATTTTAGTTCTTTGTAGTGATTTTTTTTTCCCCTTATTGCTTAGCAGATACAGAACACCATCCTTGAATATGAACACGATTTTTTGTAACAGCCTGTATTTCTGACTTTCGACAACCGTAAAGTAAAGTAAAGTAATGCAATGTCACCTAAAGTTAATGTTATATAAAGAACTTGCTAAACGCTTACTTGACACTTCGCGTGACCCAAGGGCTGGATTTTACCTCGGCCAGAGGATAAGCATTGCCATACAACGTGAAATGCCGCCAGTCTTTTGGGCTCACTTCCAGGCGATAGCGATGCGGACGAATTTTTTGACGCCGTGTTATAGTTCGGAGTTTTTTTATATTAATTGTATATAGTTAATAAAGTATTTATTAAAACATTTGTAAATATCTATGTTAATAAAAACCATTTTAAGAAAATGAAAAATAAAACAAAAATACAAAAGCAAAGTTGCAATTTAAATATTGGCCGTATAAATGAAAATGTTACCTTGATCTTGAAATAAATCAAACACATAATCCAGGTGCTTTGTAGAGATTCGTTTAGCTTCAAGGAACTAATTATACGATCATTTGCAAGCGTTCCTTATTCATGACGTTGCATGTTTCTAGCCATTTTACTGGCCAAACATCGGTACTAACTGCATACAAATATAATATCCCGTTTCAAGAGTAATGGGACAAGTCCGCCACACTATTCTTAACCACTGTGACGTTTTTCAACGAACTTACTCGAAAACTTAAGTAGTAGTAGATAATAAATTATTTTGAGAAATTGCTCGCGGATTTTTTCGTTCGCCGACGTCCATTTTCGTCATGTATACGTGACAATGGCGTTCAAAAGGTTAATCAACCTGCCTTTTCCTAACCATGTAGGGTGCGGCTCCCAGTCTAACCGGATGCAGCTAAATAACAACCCAGTTACTGGGTAACACGATACCCCTTAGCGACTGTCTATCTGACCGCCGCAATTCAGTTACTGGGTATCACGGTACTCCTTGGCAAGACTGGTCAGATTTTCTGGCTTCTGACTATCCGTAACGACTGCCAAAGATCTACAAATAACAGCCGGGACCAACGGCTTAACGTGCTTTCCGAGGCACGGAGGAGTCTCGGTATGTTAAGATGGTCACCCATCCACAAACCAACCACGGCAAGCGTTGCTTAACCTTGAAGATCGACCCGTGCGGCTGTTATTATTTAGCTCGAGCTCCTCCTTACAAAATGACACAGCAATATTAATTAATGCCTCTTCAAAACAAGAGATGGTCGTATAATTCATGTGAGGTCAGGTCACTCCAGACCAGTGTGGGCGTCTGGTTCACATTACATGGTATCGGATTTTTATGGGAGATATGCATGGTTATGTCATGGATTTATTTAGGAGATAAAAGTAATTATGTTCTTACATACGGTTCTGTGATGTTTAACTTTTTTTTTGGATTGTGTAGGGAGAACGGGGTTAAACGTGCCGCGGGGAAGTTGTTCCGATGTAATATAACAATGTACCAGACGTTACTGGCCAAACTAAGATAGTTGCCATCGGTGCGCTGCCGTTCCGTTTTTTGACGAATTTACTTGATATGTTTATCTCTTTTATTCATAAAGCCTATTTCAATCGGATCAGCTTCCCCGTGGCACTATTAGCCCCGCACTCCCCTACTCTCATTGTGCGTCTGTACAACCGTGGTCATAAGGAATTATTACTGGTAACTTTTTATGATGAGTATTTATCAAAAAGTAGCCAGTTCATGTATTTAGTTGAGTTATTTACTTTTTTAAATAACGCAGCATATGCTGAGATAGGGACCTTTTTGGCCTCGCACATGACGTATTAAATTCATCCTGTTCTTTCTTGTTTCTCTTAGTTATAGTTTATGAGTGTTAGTTTTAATTTATTTTACTATTCTGTTTGTTTTGTGCGAGTCCCAAATAAATATATTTCTTTGTTCTTTTTCTTTTATCTTAATATATTTTTGCAAAGGTTTAAGAAAACCATATTCTCTGTTTTCTTCTTTTATAAATTCGAATACTGAATTCTGAACATATTTTATTTAAAGCTTCAATCAATCAATCAAACACTTTATTTCGGACAAGAGTCCATATGGGTTAGTAGCGAGTACTTAGGAGCTATGTTAGTACGACTTCATTAAAGACTCGGTCTATGATATTACCGAGGGGTACGTTTCATAACGTATAAACTCATTTGGTCTAATTTCATTTTATTATCGTTCATAAGATATAATCAACGTGAGATATACCAACTGTTGACATAATTTCTTTACATATAACATTTATTTCTGCTAAAACTTATTTAGTATAACGTTGTTTGATATCACGTTTATGTAATCGAAAATCATTTGGTGTACGGTGCACGTTTAATATACTTATATTAAACTTAATAAAACGTCATTATGGTTAACACCTCGACTCAGGGTACCCCGACTCGGATAGATTAGGTTATTAGGCTAAGGCGGGAGCGAAGCGGAGCGGAGCTTCGTGGTTATTTTTTTTTAAAACCACCCTAAAATAGGAGCCCCGCGAAGCGCGAAGCGGGGCTCCGTCGAACTATCTTAGCGCAGGTGGTAATCAGTTACTAGTTATGTTTTTATTCTTGTGAGTGGTATGTCAAACGATTTTATATTAAATGTATGTATGTTATGGTTATAAAAAGTAGTTATTTTAAAATTACAGCTTCCGTTGTTATATGTTGAAAATATTAGAGATTTCGTTGTTATATCATCTATAACTTACCCATTAGCGAGACTCCGGCTGAGAATCCATCATCTATAACTTACCCATTAGCGAGACTCCGGCTGAGAATCCATCATCTATAACTTACCCATTAGCGAGACTCCGGCTGAGAATCCATCATCTATAACTTACCCATTAGCGAGACTCCGGCTGAGAATCCATCATCTATAACTTACCCATTAGCGAGACTCCGGCTGAGAATCCATCATCTATAACTTACCCATTAGCGAGACTCCGGCTGAGAATCCATCATCTATAACTTACCCATTAGCGAGACTCCGGCTGAGAATCCATCATCTATAACTTACCCATTAGCGAGACTCCGGCTGAGAATCCATCATCTATAACTTACCCATTAGCGAGACTCCGGCTGAGAATCCATCATCTATAACTTACCCATTAGCGAGACTCCGGCTGAGAATCCATCATCTATAACTTACCCATTAGCGAGACTCCGGCTGAGAATCCATCATCTATAACTTACCCATTAGCGAGACTCCGGCTGAGAATCCATCATCTATAACTTACCCATTAGCGAGACTCCGGCTGAGAATCCATCATCTATAACTTACCCATTAGCGAGACTCCGGCTGAGAATCCATCATCTATAACTTACCCATTAGCGAGACTCCGGCTGAGAATCCATCATCTATAACTTACCCATTAGCGAGACTCCGGCTGAGAATCCACTCCTTAGCGGTTAAAGAGTGGATTCTCTGCCGGAGGCTCGGTTTTCTGATAGCTACAACCTGGAGGTCCATAAGTCAAGAGTGAATAGTTATTTGTAGGCAAGCGTGCTCCATCGCCGACCAGGTCATCGCTTTCCTTCATGTGAGATTGTGGTCAAACACGATCATATCCATTAGTAAAAAAAAACAACCGACTTCCAAATAAAAAGTGTTTTTATTTGGAAGTCGGTTGTATTTTTTTGTAAAAACGTTTTTTTTTTAACTTTTAAATGAGTCAGCCTACACGACTTCTTCGATTTCATTGATTTGAATTTGAGGTCACTGGTTTATCTTCGAAGTTCAACGTCCAATATAACTGTAATTAAACCCAACGCAAAAAGTATAATTAGCCGACGTCATTTGTTTACTTGGATGACGCAATTATATCATCCAAGTAAGCAAAATGGTCATAAAATAAAAACTGCGCCAAATAGTATACATTTTATAGAACCAAATGGCAAGTATATGGCATCGAACGAAAATACATCGAACATAAATCGAATCAGAAACCACAGAGTAATCGGTGTCCATAAATAAAATCGAGAACCTCAGAAGTCGGTAAAAAAAAGTTTTGTTTTTCTTGCCACACCCACATTTCATTTCATTTCATTTTATTTATTCAAACAATAAACATTGTATAGAATATTCGCTAGGTACATAATAATTACAATAAAATTGTCACATGCAAAACAATTTGTACAATTTGAAGCCAAAGTATGAATGGAAATTTCCGATTTCCCTTTCATCTAATGTCGTATTTTATTTACTTTAGCAAAAAAGTCGTTTGCATTCACACGATCAAGGTTGGAATGCAAAAAGTATTGAAAATATATTCGCATCCATGAGTCAGTTGCAAAACTTGCTGTGTGACATTTTGTCTTAACAAGCGACATTTGAGATACCTGCTCTTAATATAAATATAATCATATGATTATAACTATGTGAATTGAGTTGATGACACTTTTTTTAAAGGTAAAAAAGGAGGTCTTGGGTATTTATAAGGTGTCATTCATATTGTGTAAGCCGGTTTGTTTGACGGAACACCAGGGATGTGCCCTAACAGGCGTTGCACAGAGGGAGTTCCGGACTGGACTTTCAAGAGGTAACGGGGCCCCTTCTATGTGCTGATGGTGACCACCGGGGTGGTTTTAG
Source organism: Mamestra configurata (assembly GCA_002192655.3). Taxonomy (NCBI): domain Eukaryota; kingdom Metazoa; phylum Arthropoda; class Insecta; order Lepidoptera; family Noctuidae; genus Mamestra; species Mamestra configurata. Next base: position 92,995 of record NDFZ01005246.1, read on the forward strand.
TGAGGTAAAAATCCCACACTCCCTGGTCTTTACCCCAAAAGGAGGCGTCTTTCGAAGGTTCCCCCCGGTAAAAAGGGTAAATACCTACCAAAAGGCGTCAGACAAGACACATGGGACCGTAGACCTGGACATACCTCCATGAGTTCCTAAACAAGGTCCAGACAGACAGACAAATGGACGGGCGGATAACAAAGTGATAACTAAAAACTTTAAGTTTTTTTCCCTTTTGAGGTACGTCACCCTAACACAAATACCATTCATAATCATCTTCCTGTCATATTTGATGTGAGCAAACATTTCCCTGTTAAGTAAATACCTTGGTATTTAACTTGAGGTATAGAAAAACATGTAATCGTACCTAGTACAACTACAAAATTTCAGAAAAAAACCTATGTGATTTTTCTTAAATTTTGTAGTTGTACTCCCGCGATCCCCGGCTTAGGTGGGAGATGGAACACCGGGGTGGTTTTTGTCAGTAAGAGTCTGACAGACCCCTCCACCCGCCCCAGGGCGGAGGACATCCATGAGGATTTCCCCCAGACAACAAGTTGTTCTCAAGTTATAGGCCTCCTTACGTACTGACAAACAGAGTCTTCAGCTTTATAATATGTAATCATTAAATAAATAAACGAGCACTAGTTTTTATTAAGTATACCTACGAATAGTTAATACAAACTAGAGCTCGTTTGGACAACAAGACAAAAAGACTGCGATAATTTCATGTGACAATTGCTAGATTACAAATAATGAGTTAATAAAGACAATTATATCTGCCGCTAGGCATATATAGAGATAAATAAGTCATTATATAGTCATCAAAATGTCTGCTTGGGTATATAACTGAAATACAGTCATGGCTTCTGGATAATAATGCTTGGAAACATGCTGGTCCTGCTCCATAGGACAATCAAGGGTGTAGACAAAATCTAACTGGTTGATTTCTGAATTAACTTTATAGATATACTGTTTCTTTTTTGTGTTTTATTTTTTGTTAACTCACACACTGTTTAATTCATGGTTCCAATATTTATAAATATGTGAGTACCATTTACCAAAATTTCTTTAGAAAATGAATAAGTTTACCTCTGCTGGTAATAATTTGTTCCTATAGTAGCATAATCTGGGTTCATCGTCCTCACATAATATTAAATAAATTTTTGTACACCAAATTTTGTAAAACCATTATTTGTAAAGAGTAACTATGGAGTCTCTTATCCGTTCTTCTCCATAAGAATCTACCTTTCCGAATGGACAGTAGAGTCACTTTATTAATTTAATACTATTATTTTACGGGAATAAATATTATGACCACCAGAAAATACTTCGATACCCTAAGCTCTTTTACCAAAAATATATACCTAACACCAAAAGAATTAAGCCTAAAAAAATAATAGTTCTAGCTGTTTTATTCACGACTGTAGTTCAAATTGTATTTGGGGACCAAATATAGTAAATGATCACCAAATTTTTGCGAGCTAATTTCTTCTTTAAACAAAATGTGTAGGTTAGGTTAGATTAAAACTGTGACCTCCTACGACCCAGAAACGACTTGCATTATAGAAAAAGAGATTGTTTTTAGTAGGTTACCCGGATACTAAATATTTGGCTTATTTGATAGGGTAGCAAGATGTAACTTTGGTTATAATTTCATATTGGTGATCATTTACTATTTTTGGGTCAACTGTAATTTGTTTGGAGTCATGTGCTTTAATAGAATAGCAAGATTTAAAACTATAACTTTGGTTATAGTTTTAAATTAAAATGCGGTTTTAAATTCTGGTGATCATTTCTATTTTTGCCTGTGATATTTTACTAAATCAGGTGATCAGTTAAACATAAGCCTTATTTTACTGAACCGTAAATGATGACGTTCAAAAGTGCCGTTTAATGGCCTAATTGAAATAAACTTTTTGACTTTGACTTTTGACTTTGACTTTTGACTTTGACTTTTGACTTTGACTTATGATTTTTGACTTTGACTTTTGACTTTGACTTTGGAGTCGCCATCTGTCACCTTAAACAGCTATTCCGTTCCCTATTGAAGAACTGGTCGTGATTACGGTAGTAGTTACCCAACCATGTTTATAGTGCTTGAAAACCCCGCGTACATTGAACAAAGACTTGGTACATAGTGGACATCCAGAGGACTCTACTCGGCGTGCCTGGAGCAGGGCCAGTTTCTCACTCAGTGAAAATCTGGTCGTCTGGTCCTGTTTAGGAAAGCGGGGCGCCCTGCGGACTCGCCGTCCGCGTACCGGCCCATAGTGCTGCTGGACGAGGTGGGAAAGCTGTTTGAGCGGATAGTCGCAGTTGTGCGGAGGGGGGCCAGACCTGGCCGAATGCCAGTACGGCTTTCGGCGAGGGCGCTCCACTGTCACGGCGATATCCCGAGTGAGAGTCCTGGCGGAAGAAGCGGTGTCGCGGGGCGGTGTGTTGTTGGCGGTGTCCTTGGACATCTCCTCGGGGCTTATTTGGCGGAAAGGTGTGTCACCTATCTGGGACGCGATGGTAGATACCAGCGCCCCATGTCGTGCGGTGTTCCGCAGGGTTCGGTCTTGGGCCCGCTCCTGTGGAACATCGGGTACGACTGGGTGCTGAGGGGCGAGCTCCGGCCGGGAGTGCAGCTGGTGTGTTACGCTGACGACACACTGGTCACTGCCCGGGGGAGCTCGCACAGGGAGGCAGCGTTGCTGGCGACGGCTGCGGTCTCACAGGTGGTGAGCCGCATACGGCGCCTCGGCCTGGAGGTGGCCCTCAACAAGTCGGAGGCCATTGTTTTTCATGGCCCCCGGCGAGCGCCGCCGCCTGGATCGCACATTGTGGTCGAGGGGGCCCGTATCGCTGTCGAGTCCACCATGAAGTACCTTGGATTGGTGCTCGACAGCCGGTGGGATTTCGGCCCCCACTTCCGGCGGCTGGCGCCCAAGTTGTTGGATCAATACATTTTATTTTTTACTTTTTAAAGTTTTTTTGTCGGGGCTTTTTACATTTTTAATTCAATTTTTAAAAGCTAAATAAAAAATAATTCGTTAAGTTCTAGACTTAACGAATTATTCCATATTTAGCATCAGTTACATCAGCTTCACATCTCACTCCCTCGTAGTTATTAGCACATTGGCAGACTGGCTCATCCTCCTCGTTTAAGGAACATTCGCCATCGTTTAGACAGTATCCGTGACACATGAGGACCTCACACCGCTCTCCTGAGTAACCGACATCACACCTGAAACAGGTTATGAAAATGTTAAAAATGAGAATTTTAAACAAGTTCGACAAGAAAACCATTAGAAAGAGAAGATTCTGTCGTACCTGCAAGTAGGATGTCCCTCATCACTTAAACTGCAGTTGCCTTGGAAACAATAGTTAACGCAGTCGTAAACATGGCATCTGTCACCGGAAAAATCTCCTTTGCACTGACAGACTGGAACACTGTTCTCGTTCAAGGAACATTCGCCGCCGTTTTGACAGTACCCGTGACACGTGGAGACCTCACACCGCTCTCCTGAGTAACCGACATGACAGCTGAAACGATGGCAATGTTAAACATTAGTATTAAAAACACATTCTACAAGAAAACAATTAGAAAGAGAAGAATCTGTCGTACCTGCAAGAAGGACGTCCCTCATCACTTATACTGCAGTTTCCATGGAGACAATAGTACAGACAATCGAATTCATGGCATCTGTCACCGGAAAAATCTCCTTTGCACTGACAGACTGGAACATTGTACTCGTTCAAGGAACAATCGCCGTCGTTTAGGCAATATCCGTGACACGCGGAGACCTCACACCGCTCTCCTGAGTAACCGATATTACAACTGAAACAGGTTACGAAAATGTAAAACATGATTTTATCAACAAAATAATTAAAGGAATCCATCAGACGGAGAAGAGTGATATTTTACCTGCATTTAGGAAGTCCCTTATCATTGACGCTGCAATTACCTTGGAAACAATGGTTCAGACAGACATCGCTCAGCTCACAGGTGGTACTAGGCGCTTCTGTGATTGTTAGTATCAGATTGGACAGTGAATCACAATTTTGATTCCCCTCAACTTGGTCAACTATTTGATAGTTTGCGGCTAATCCGAGGGGTCCATCAGTATAGAACTTGCTTATCTCTTGGGGATCAACATGGCCCTCTCCTTTCTTTGATAATCGCCAGACACTTCTGTAGCTACTGCCACTGGTCGAACTCACAAAAAAGACGTAGTCTTTTGAGGCGGTCAACTCTTCTGCCTCGGACCATTCCCTTACAAACTTTATTTTTGCGTTTCTTCCATTCATACTGGCGACATTCATCGAGCGTGTGCCTTTGTAATGATCTAAATAGTAAATTTTCTGAGTTTGTGGATCAATGGTCAAGCTACATACGTTGTAATATTCATAATCGATGGCTAAGGCTTCTCTCCCGGAACCACTAAAGCGAGCTCTCTCCGTGTCCTTCACAGTGTCCGCGTGCCCTTTGTTGGACCAGTAAATGTGCCTGTAAGTTGAACACCGCTTTTGATCATTACGAAATAAAATAAAAAATCGTTTATTTTCAGGCGTCGACGGCCCATAGCGTGTTAAAAATAACTTACAAACTATGTTAGTAGTAACACTTAACACACATGAAACATAACAAAAACAAAAATTTAAACACAGCATCCACTTAGAGGAAGATTTATCAAGCCCCAAACACAAAACACAAGAACAAGAAACAAGAAAATGAATCAATGATGATGAGAATGAGACAAGTTTTCCTGTAATTTAGTAAGTAAAGAACTATTTTCTGTTTCATTTCAACATTTTAGGCTCAGTAGTTTCGGAGATAAGCTCGTGGCTAAATAAAAAAAGATGCACGGATCTATCTTCGAGGTTAAGCAACGTGTGCCGAGGTTGGTCTGTGGATGGGTGACCATCTTAATATACCTAGACTGCTCCGGGCCTCGAAAAGCACGTTAAGCCGTTGGTCCCGGCTGTTATTTGTAGATCTTTGGCAGTCGTTACGTATAGTCAGAAGCTAGAAACTCCAGTCTTGCCAAGGAGTACCGGGTAAACCCAGTTAATGGGTTGTAGAGGTCTGGTAGGCAGCCGCTCCACGTAAAATACTGGTATTCAGCTGAATCCGGTTTGACTGAAAGTCGACCCCAATATAGTTGGGAAAACGGCTAGATAGATGATGATGAGTTTCAGAGATAAGGCAAGGGGAATCCATTTTCATTTATTTTCATACATGACATTAAAACTGTTTAAAATTATGAAAAAAAAATTAGCACTATAGGTAAATATTTGAGACATGTTAATGCTGGCGCTTAGTTGACACTTCACGTGACCCAAGGGCTGGCTTTTACCTTGGTCAAAGAATAAGCATTGCCATACAACGTGGCAATGCCGCCAGTCTTTTGGGTACACTTCCAGTCGACAGCGATGCGGATGAATTTTTTGACGCCATATTTTAGGGTTTATTTAGTTAGGAGATTTTATTTTTATTTCTAGTGTATATAGTTAGTAAAGTATTTATGGAATAAAGTGTTGAATTAATGCATGATGTAACTTTTAAGAATTATGTGAGCCTGCCCGCAAAATCCCCAATGGAATTGAGAACGAATGTAAAATACACACACACAATCTTTCCGGCATCAAAATGTACTATCCACATGCCATCAGATGCGCTAATGAATTGCTTATTGGGCAAAGATAACTTGTACGGCTGGACTTTTTATGAAATTAAAATTGTCAACGTACCCTTTACAACTGTCTACGGCGATATCATCAGGGGTCCTGTCATCCATCTTGATTAAAAGATTTCCATGTAAATTGTTCTCATATCCGCGTTTTAAAGAAATCCAATTAATGCTTTTGTCATTGGCATCAGTGAAGAATAGTTTTTCAGTGACTGGATCGTAAGCGATACTGAGAATGTTACGACCGCTTCTCCCGATGAAACATTCGTTGTCTTTGGAAGATAAGTTATATCCACATATATCATCGTTGTTGTTCTGTTTGTCGACGTACAGCATCCTGTTGTGAACTACATCGTAAGCCAATCCTCCGAGGTTTCGGGACTCAATGCGTACTCTGTCCGTTTCGGTTCCGTCGTTAGTATGAAATGTAAGCACATCTCCTGAACTTACGGCCAAGTCTGAAACAAAAGTTGATTTTACTTTACTGAGAACCGATTTTTGTACCGATGGATAACTTTTGTACAAGGAATAAAACTGGTGGATTGAACGCTTCTGTATAGCAAATAGGGAAGTCACTGTAGTGAAAACGTAAATGGGGTTAGGTCGCCAAAAAGGCTATAGAAAACACAAATAAGCCCCGAAATACAAACATGTAGTTGGGCGATGGTTGTCAATCTCCCTCAACTGCAGTTACAAACGCTCACGTGTTTGAATATGAATTTCAACACAATTACGCATAGAAAATCAATCAATAATAAGTAATTTGACAAACTAATATTATATTTTATTTGTGAGAAATGGCTTTGCCGATTTTGTTTTAGTGCAACTTGAACGATTTTCGTAGGAGGGGTAAGCGCCATAGAAAATAAGCATTGCTCATCAAAATGAACTGCATAGTGACCTTAAAAGCGAAGCGATAGAAACCAAAATAAATGTACGGTATTTCCGAATTCCGAACGAATCATATTTACAACATATTTCTTTAAAATATTTCGAAGGACCTAAGAGAAACTTTTTCCCAGCAGTGGGACAGTATATTAAAGAAACAAACTTTGTAATAGTAGATATCTTAACGATTAAAAAAATACAGTCTCCCTGTATTTTTTAATTTAATTTTTTGGCTCTGTATTTCCGAAGATTAGGGATAGGAAATAGGGAGACGTTCGGTCATTTTTTTAAATTAATTCAAATATAAATCATTTCACATTTAATCACGACGAATTGACACCGTTTATTTAAACAAATTGCTATACATTATTCCAATAAGATTTGACTAAGCTTAACGCTGTTTTGTGCAGTCCCTAATGGTCAAGTTTCAGGAGTAATGTATCGTGATTTAAGCAACCAAACGCCTGAGACAGGTCGCAAAAGATGCCTATGGCTTCTTGTACCTCTTCCCATGCATTAAAGATGTCATTTAATTCGGTGACTCCAGCGTCAGTTGAACAACCGACGCTGGTGTTACCGTGTCATCTATCAATCCTAACACCTTAACTTTACAAAACAAAATCCCAAGAATGCAAATCGTACTTACCCCAGGAATGTGCCACGCCGACACATAACGCCACTACCGCCAGTACACACCGTGCTCTACACATTTTATTCTTTAGAATACGGAGTTGCAGATGGTACGACCACCGATCACTCCAGGAGTGAATACAATACGCTTTTATTTTCCCTACATATACACATCTTTTAGGCATATTCTCTGGTGATAACACTTTATTATTTGCAGATAACTCTGGGACCGAACGGGGTTACGAGACCCCTTTAGGTTATCAAATAATCAGTGTCTTTGCAAACAATGTGTCATCTTAGAGTTCCCTAATGATATGGCAAAAAATATGCGATTCCGTATGTTTGTCCAAGCTGTCTAATTTAATTCCAAAGTAAATGCTTCGATTTGAAGTATGTAATAGTTTTGAATAGTGCTTGTTCCCCAATATTGCTAGTAAAAGAATTTAAAAAAAATGTGGTTTCATTTTTTAACTTTACATCGATATTTTAAAAGTTACTTTCTCATTTCCTTTTAATTCTTCTTTGAAAATCGGTTTGAAGCGTGCTGAGCCTATAACCAAACACTAAAAAAAGATTTGATAATAACGAACTGATTCTTTTTTAAATACCTAGTCATCAGTTACCTAGTACATACTTTTTCTAGGTACACAGTTTTTTTACAAAATGCAACAAATCTAACGTAACTTTTTAGACCAAATTAGCTTACACATGCCGCGGTTAATTTGGTTTGGTATTTCTTTAAGCGCACCCACACCAGGAAATTCTCCTGCATCATGAGTGCTAATTAAAATCGGTCCATTCATTTCCAGGACTTCAAAGTTTTTTCATACACCGTGAGGAGAAAACGGCCTTAAGAACCTTTTTATCTGCCTAGCATTTTCTCAACTATGTTCTGGTCGACTTTTAGTGTAATCGGATGCCGCTGAGCACCAGTGTTTTACATGAAGCAATTGTTTCATGCTGGTCGAGGGCGCTGTGTGTGAGATATAGCATGATTGCCCGTAGATTCAGGCAAGACTCTAAATAAGTCAAGCCCATTATATTTAGTGCTTACCACACGTCTCTTTACTATTGCAGTCTTTGTGCTCTTTATACTCATACATCATAAGCGCCCTCCGCGTTCAATACAATAACGCTTGTGGGGTGCTGATGGGGTTGCCCCAAAACTGCAGCGCACCAGAGATGTTTGCTGAAGCTCGCATTGACTGCTTCTACACTGTGATGTGGAAACGGTGCGCATCCCAGCCGGTAGATACTGTAAACATATCGAAGTGAAGGCTTAGGTGAAGTGATCACGAGGTGAGCTGTCATTCCATATAATCAAGATGTCACGTGATTACGAAGTCAGCTGTCATTCCATCTTGATTTTATGGATTTACAGCTCACCTCTTGATCACTTCACACAAGCTTTCAATTCGACATGTTTACAGAATCGACCGGCTGGTCTGTAGGTGCACCAACAGCATCCTGTCCAAGGTAGCCAGCAGGCCAGATTGTGCGTTTGTGAACCACTGCTGCAAGGTACCAAGCTGGGCCTGTCACCTTGCAGCAGTGATGTCGCAAAATGTGTCGGCTCTTGTTTTTGTCTTTCTAACGTAGTTTTTAAGTATATTGTTACTAACACTATGAGTCTAGTTACTATAATTAAATGATATTTATTTTATCTGACCTGGCCGTTTTGCGCGAATGTGACGCATAACTTGCATAACTTTTGTAATTTTGTTAATTCTACTTTTTGGTATGCGTCATGCTTGGCGCAAATAAACTATGTATGTTTCTCTCTCTTTTTTCTTTCTCCACAAACCAGTCACCCTTTGATCAGATTTCTTGGCTTTTAAACTCTTGTAACAGCTGTAAAAGATCTATATATGACAGCCGGGACCAACAGCTTCAAGTGCTTTCCGAGGCACAGAGGAATCTCGTCATATAAAATGTACGCTCATTTTTTTGAGCTCCTGAAGGACCACGGTTCGTCCACTTCCCGAACACGCCCCTGACAAGTGTGGATAAACCGAAAAGGCACTAATTCTTCTTCCACTTGTTTGAAATGTGAGTGTGTTTGTATTAGTAGACGTTGTTTTTAAATAATAAAGTCAGTATTTGGCTACCAATTTTGATTGGGAAGTCGTTGATGATAAACTGGATGCGGCATAGGTTAGAGGTTATCCTGTTGCGCGTAGGGAAAACCGACTTAATATTTAAAAAAAAATTAACGCAATTGCCCCAGATATCAAATTTTTTTAATAGAGTTCACTGCACCTCCTTGGTTCTCCAATACTGGAAGACAGTTCTTCTCCATTCATTGACGACTAAATTAATCGCTTTAACGATATTTCAGAAAGACTTTGCAAAATTAATTTACATTCGGTATGCGGTACAGAGAGTAAAGTCCCGCACACCTCCACTGAAAATGGGAGGATCCTCCTTCCAGACGGTTGTTGTGTCTGGTGGGCAACTGTCCGATAGTTGATATTCGGACTGTTGTATATGTTTAAATTGCACGGAGAACTTTGCTTGCGCGATGCAGGATTTCGTAGTTGGCGCTGCGGTTCTTTTTGTAGCCGTACAAATTTCGCTTCTTAGTTTTTCATGTGGCGGCATTGATTCCGCTACATTCAGCTTTTACCCTCATTAAATATTGGTTGTTTGAGCCAAATATTATGTATTTCAATCTTCCCCTTTATGGAAGCAGACACATCTTTTCAATGTGGTTCTGGATGACCGAGCGTGGCTCCATGCCACACTACCCATTCGCTTGGGTGGGCTCGGCATCCGAATCCAAAATTTCTAGAGTAAGCCTACCGGCCTCCTTGGCTTCGGTCCACAGTAATGCATTCCGGAATTCTGTAATTTCGTAATTCCGGAATTCCGTATCAATTTTTCTGATATTTCAATTCCGGAATTAAGAGGAGTAATATCGGAATTCCGATATTCATAAATTTTCGATATTTTGATGAGCTTACGAGTACATTTTATGCGTTCTACCAACGAGAGTGAGAGAGTATTTTCTCGCGCTGGCTACTTTTGTAACCGAATACGAAGTTCACTTGTTCTTGAGAACATAATTATTATCAAGAACAGCGAGTCCTCTCAAAGAATAAATCATTTTGTTATCGTGATTTACGCTCGTGACTAAAGAATTAAGAAGAATATAAATATTAATAAATAAATAATATAGAAGAATTAAGTTAAGCAACGCTTGCCAAGGCCAACCTTGGCAAGCGTTGCTGGGGAAGGCAACGGGAAGCCGACCCCAATATAGTTGAGAAAAGGCTAGGCAGATGATGATAATTTACTTGATCTCATGTTGTTTTTAAATGTTTTATGATATCTCACTTAGTAATGAAAATGTTAAGACTGGAAGAAGACTATGTAGTATGTAATGTACGTGACACATGATACATACTACGATTAAAATATCGTATGTTTTTTATTCATATTACAAATGTTTAATTATATTGTCTGATAAATAAGCTTTGTTAATTTTACTGTTTAAAATTTTTAATTTGTTACTTAAAATGATTTAAGACTGATATAATTATAAATCTTGTTTGATTTGAAACATTTTTAAAAGTTACCAGTTCCGGAATTCCGGAATCAGATATCCAGGATTGGAACTCAGTTCCGGAATTGAGAACCTTGCGATATTGCATGCCCTAGTCCACAGCACTAAAAAGTTAACCAAAACGATTTTAACTACATTATTGGCTGACTGAATAGTGCCGTGCTTGACCGAGGGAGTTAACGCCTGCCCCCGGCGAGCGCCGCCGCCGGGATCGCACATTGTGGTCGGGGGGGCCCGTATCGCTGTCGAGTCCACCATGAAGTATCTGGGATTGGTGCTCGACAGCCGGTGGGATTTCGGCCCCCACTTCCGGCGGCTGGCGCCCAAGTTGTTGGGCGCGGCGGGGGCGCTGTCAACGCTGCTTCCCAATCTGGGGGACCCGAGCACCGCCTGTAGGCGGTTGTACGTGGGGATCGTGCGATCGATGGCCCTGTATGGGGCCCCGATCTGGGCGGCTGACCTGACGGCCAGCACCATCACTGTTCTGCGGAGGCCGCAGAGGGTGATGGCCGTCAGAGTCATCAGGGGATATCGCACGATCTCCTACGAGGCGGCTTGCGCACTGGCCGGATCTCCGCCGTGGGACCTGGAGGCGAAAGTGCTCGCGTCACTGCATAGGTGGCGCGAGGGCGCGCGGGCGCGCGGCGAAAGACTGACGCAGCAACACTTGGAGCTGCGTCGGTCGCAGCTGCGCGAGGTCCTGGTGGCGGAATGGCGGGACAGGCTTTCGAGCCCTACCGCCGGCCTCATCACCATCGAGGCCATCCGGCCAGTGCTCGACCTCTGGCTCGGGAGAAGGCACGGCTCCCTGTCGTTTCGTGCGACGCAGGTCCTCTCGGGGCATGGCTGCTTCGGGAGGTTCTTGTGTCGCATAGGCAGGGAGCCGGACGCTCGATGCCACCACTGCGTCGACTGTCGGGAGGACACGGCACGGCATACGCTTGCAGAGTGTGCAGCTTGGGAGGAGCCGCGCCGTGCCCTCATCTCTGTTGTAGGCGGTGACCTCTCGCTGCCGGCCGTAGTCCATGCTATGGTCGGCGGTGAGGAGTCCTGGGACGCGGTGGTCTCCTTCTGCGAGACAGTTATCGCGCAGAAGGAGGCTGCGGAAAGGGAGAGGGAGATCACAACCGCTCTCCCTGCCCGCAGCAGGCGCATCGGGCGTCGGAGGAGGGCATACGCTGCCCTCTTCCGGCCCCCCTAACTGGGTCCAGGGGCGGCGGACTTGGGGATGTCCGTCGCCCCCCATTCATCCGGACCCGAGGTGGCGGCGCGTGGTGTTCCCGTGCGCCCCTCTTTGACGTAGCGAGGGGAGTCAAACACCTCACTCCCCTCGCCGACGCGAGGTGGCCCGCAGAGGCGTGCCGGCACCAACCGGGGATTGCGGAAGTCGCATACGTTCCCGCGATCCCCGGCGTAGGTGGAAGATGGAACACCGGGGTGGTTTTACAGACCCCTCCACCCGCCCCAGGGTGGAGGATTTCCATGAGGATTTCCCCCCGAGATCAAAAAAAAAAAAAGGGAGTTAACGCCTGGAAAGTGGCTTGCCCGAACACGACGTTGCCCGCTAACCCATTTTTTCAAGACAATAGTACGAGCCGCTCTGCAGTTTGGTAAGGAATAATTTATTAGAAAACGAATCGATAGAATTTTAGAATTCTTTTATATTTTATTTATCGCCTCGGACACCAGGGACTATCTTGCAGTAGGAGCGCTGGTCGGTTAGCACGGAACGCCAGCATTAATGACATCATCCATCGGGCTCTTATCACCGCCGCGGTGCCAGCTGTTTTAGAACCCAATGGCTTGGCACGTAACGATGAGAAGAGGCCAGATAGAATGACTATAATGACATGGAAGGTGGGTGGGCCTATAGAGGTACGTGGTACAGAGAGTAAAGTCCCGCACACCTCCACTGCAAATAGGAGGATCCTCCGGCCAGACGGTTGTTGTGTCTGGTGGGCAACTGCACGATAGTTGACGTTCGAACTTTTGTGTATGTTCTAATCGCATGGACAACTTCGCTTGCGCGATGCAGGATTTCGGTGGTAGTTCGTCGCTGACAGGATAGACGGCGTTGCGGCTCTTTTTGTTGCCGTACAAATTTTGCTCCTTAGTTTTTCATTTGGCAGCATTGATGCCGCTGCAGGCCTTTGGTGTGGGATGCAACATGTCTCGACACCCTTGCGCCATCCCATCTTCTTAGCACGACGGGCTGTGCTGGAGCGGCTGCTGCTGGTGCAGAAAATCTCAAACGGCGCCAGTATAACAACCTTATTGGAAGTTACATATTTGGGACATTTGAGGTTGAAATATTAGGCCCATGGGGTCCAAGTGCTCATCGAGTCATTCGGGACATCAGCAAACAACTTGTCGACTGTTAACGTGACCAGCGGTTGGGCTTTTCTTTGGCCAAAGAATCAGCATTGCCAATGAACGCGGCAATGCTGCCAGTGTTCTGGGCACTTTCGCCATCGACCGCTGTGTGGATTATTGTGCTTTTATTCGCATTCATGGGCGCCGGCAGGACTATTTTCAGGGGGCTGTATCTTGAAGACCCCGCCACGAATAGGATAGGTTTTGTATTCTTTTGCCTATTCACACAGAGATAGAACTAACTTTGTTGACTTATGCAGAGAAGCTTGGGAACCAAAGAAGACGGGTGCTAGGCCGAGCGCGAGGGAGGATTGATGTACCTTGCCATTCTACATTCCGCTTTTTTTATATCTTCATGTTTTCGTATATTTTATTGAAAGCCAGGGAGGTGGCAGTGCACCCCCCTTTTTTTAAGGATGGGAAATCATCAAATGACTTCTTCCGTTCTGGGTGGAGCGGAAGGGCGTGTCAGTCTCTTACTGACTAAAACCCATCCGTGTTCCTACTAAAGCCCTTTGCGTTCCAGGGCCGCAGTGACTCTTTCGAACAAATTCCGCAACTCTGGCAGGCTCCTATGCTGCTTCCGGTGTTCATGTACGTGTTTGTACATAATTTCGCGATTTATTTAGTCTAGTTGTTTAATAATATTCTGTTGTAACTTTAGTAAGTATTTATAATATATATATGTCTTTTTTTAAAGGAAAAATTTTAACAAAAAGAATGACTATTTAACAACGGGACGTGAGTCATTAGGAATGCCTAGTGACAATTTTGTAGACACTACCGGCACCGCAATCAATAAAGGATGTTTTAATGGGCTTAGGAAACCATTTCAGTGTTTTACTTACGTTAGTTATTAAGTATGAGATTTCTAACCTAGATAACAAGAAAAAAATTAAAGCTTAAGGCACTTGACCCTCCGCTGACGAGGAAGCGACTAACTATGAACTATTTTCTCGCCGAGGAAACAGACAAAAGATATATGTAGATCCCGTAGGAGTAAAAGAGATGCATACATTTATAGTCGATAGATGGCTGTTCACACTGCCGGCGTGAACTCTCTTACCACTCTAGTTTGTCTCAGCGTCCAGCCCACTCTGCAGAGGCTGCTTTGATGCCGAAGAAACAGCCGCTCACGTCATCCTAGAATGCGAGGCCGTGGCTACCCAACGTGAACAAATCCTCGGGACGGTGAGGTCGCTCCGCGAAGCCTGTGAAGCTCCCAGGAAACTTCTGTGCTTCTGGGCGGAGCTAGGCTGCCTAACTTAGCCAGGACACCTACGCGCAACGGAGCGAATGGGAGTCTAAGTGCGGAAAATGGAGTCCCTACTCTACTCTCTACTCTCGTCTCAGCGTCAAGAGCTATCAAAGATAATACTCGCTCAGCGATGCTTGCCTGGCGGTCAGAAGTCAGAACTCACGCCGAGCGACCAGTCGGCGGTCATTTCTACCTATAGTGTGCCGCACGCTGAAGCGAGTAATCGCCGGTCACACGAGAGCACTCGCTTAAAGCCAAGCGACAAGACTATCGAAACTACACACTCGCTGCTCGCTGCTCGCCAACTCGTATCCGGTTGCTAGCTTTACTCTCGCGGCGAGACAAGTGCCTTAAACTTAGCGTAAACCCCTTCCTTCCCTTGGTCGAATGTTAGAGAATGTCTAAGGCATTAAGTCCACCAATTAAATGAATAACTATCACCGGGCTTCTCAAATGAGAGTTTAAAATTAAGAACCTGACTGCACTAAACAAGTGACATTCTTTCAGCAGTAGTATGGCGAAGGCGTTTGTCAAAGTGTCAAAAAGGGATTGGATTGACAAACGCTGTCGAAATGTTGATCAATCTACTGTTGTAAATTTGTATTTTTGTGTGTGTGTGTTTGTAATGAATAAACTCAAAAACTGCTGTGCCGATTTCATAAATTCTTTCACCATTGGAAAGCTACATTATCAATGAGTAACATAGGCTATATTTTATAGTCGTATTCTCACGGGTACGGGAACTACGCGGGTGAAACCGCGTGACATCCGCTAGTTCTTTACATTTTGGCATTTCGACATTCAAACCAACGCTAAAAGAAAGGCATTTTGGCTAGAGACTCAGGTAAACTTCATAGGTATGCTCATTTCAAAACCCGAGCAGACAAAACTTGCTAAAATTGGCTTTGACTCGTGAAGGATTTGAACCTCCGCCCTCCGATGGTCAAGTGAGTTTATATATCGGTACTCTAACCTACTGAGCTAACGAGTCTTATTCTGTGGGATTCAAATCCAGATGCACCATCCACAAAATTATGTATTTCATTGGCTTTCTTCCAGAAATTCGTTCGTACGAGTATAAACAGTATTTTATGAAGTAATATACAACGTGTAACAGGGATGGGACCAACATAGTAATCGCGAAAAAACATTTTGTCAAATTATGCGCACAAAAATGTGGAGGAGTCGGTTTTTTTCGCGATTTCAGTGTTGGTCGCATAGTAAAAGTTGTTCATAATGATGAGCACAATGACCCCTTACGAGTTATTGCGTTTAATGCGTTACACGTTGTATAAAAATTTTGTTGCACAAAAAACGATGTGACGCAACTTGGCTAGGGTGTCATGGCCAAGCACATTTCTTTTATATATTTGATGGGCACGCGTTTTTCCACAATACGACCTATTAGAAAGCGATAATATGGTCGTTGATGGAGCAGGCTTGCCTTGAAGTAACCTATTGACTATTAAAGACTCAATCAATGACACAACACAAAATCTTGACGAGTGAACAGAACCCTGAGGGACCCCAGCCTCGGGGATCCAATTGACCGGACGGGCAGCTGGAGAGTGGAAGAGTGAAACTTCGTAAACGACCACTTTAGAAGAATTTTAGGAAATAACTTAAGCCATAAAGCCGCCACCCATTTAAGTTTAAATAAAAAATATAAAATATTTTTTTAAATTATTTATTTGTTTTAAATGTTAATTTAATACCTTCATGAATTGAGCTCCTCATTACTAACATAGTTTTAAGATAATGTTATACTAACAAAATATGAACATTTCAATAGTCTGAAATAAACGATATTTTTTTAATTCATAAAGACACGTCGTGAAACCTTTATAGATTCAGAATCACATCAATCTGCTTTGACATTTTTCAACTACACTGGGATCCCAGTTGATTCTGTAAACATGTCGAAGTGAAGGCTCGGGTGAAGTGATCACAAGGTGAGCTGTCATTCCATCTTGATTATATGAAATGACAGCTCGTGATCACTTCACCTGAGCCTTCACTTCGAAATGTTAACAGAATCGACCGGCTTTCAATCTAACTGGATACAGCTTTTTTTTTTTTTAAGGATGGGAAATCATCAAAATACTTCTTCCGCTCTGGGTGGAGCGGAAGGGCGTGTCAGACTCTTACTGACTAAAACCCATTCGTGTTCCTTCTAAAGCCCTTTGCGTTCCAGGGCTGCGGTGACTCTTTCGAACAAATTCCGCAACCCTGGCAGAACTGGATACAGCTGAATATAAGTACGAGCGACTACTTTTTTGAGCTCCACAGCACAGCTACTGGGTGAGTAAGAGTATATACGATACCATACGCCCTTGGTTGGATTGATTGTCGTATTTTCTAGCTTCAGAAAAAGAAAGAAACACGCACAAGCAAGAATAAAAATAACACAAAAGAGTCAACAGCATCCCTACTATGACGTGCTAATGCCATCCAATTCCGATGATGTAAACGGGATAGTGCTATTCGCTATGTATAGCTCCGTCTCCCTCTTAGAGCGGAATCATGATCATTTTAAGACATGAAGTCTTAAAATGATCATGATTCCGCTCTGAGAGGTAGTAGGGCGTGTTAAAACATCATGATTACTTTAATATAAGGTTCCCTCAAGAAGTTTGTCGTCAGTCGTGAGATATTACCATGTTAAAGATGCCATTATTTACGAGTATAACTTGTCAGTAAATCCAAGATAAGATCTCGTCACATTATTTTAAGTCTTAATTGTTGTAAAAGCGAAATTCTTACGTAAAACGTTCTAAAGAAACTGGACCGCTTGGGAAAAGACTTGAATTGGTGAGACAATAGACTATTTAGTGAATACGCTTTTGTGTATTTTTTTTCATTCATTCAACACTAAATTTTACAATTATCTTCAACTAAAGTAAAGCCCAGCCCTCTATACTCGTGAACAGTCGACGAGTTGTTTGCTGATGTCCCGAAAGACTCGGTGAGCACTCGGACCCCATGGGCCTAATGTTTCGACCCCAAACGGCTCAAATACATAGCTCCCAACATTTGCGTCGTTTGAGATTTTCTGCAACTGCTGCAGCCGCCCCGCCGCAGTCCGCCGTGCTAAGAAGATGGGTTTTCTTTTCTTCGACCAAAGGATTAGCATTGCCATTCAACGCGGCAATGCTGCCAGTGTTCTGGGCACTTTTGCCATTGACAGCGATGTGGATGAATTTTGTGATACCCAATGATTTATTATGTTTTTATACGCGTTTGTACATAATTTCGCGATTATTAGTCTAGCTCTATTTAGTTGTTACTTGTACATATAATTCGTTAAATTTATGAATTATTTCCGAGATTAAACTTAATCTCAACTAAAGTAAGAATTATGCTCAGGCAGTGCCGTAAATTGCGCTTTTAATGTGAAAGCTGGAATTGTGTTTACTCCATGTAAATACAATTCCACCAAAATCATAAATGTGAAAGTAACCCAAGATCTTAATAAGTTCTCTATAAGATTTTTAAAACATGTATTTTTATTTTTTTAAGGGTGGGAAATCATCAAATGACTTCTTCCGCTCTGGGTGGAGCGGAAGGGCGTGTCAGACTCTTACTGACAAAAACCCATCCGTGTTCCTTCTAAAGCCCTTTGCGTTCCAGGGCCGCGGTGACTCTTTCGAACAAATTCCGCAACATTGCTCGTATGCTGCGACTATCTCCGTGTTAACGCCGATTGACAGCTGTATCAGCGTCATATATAGGTGCAAATATGTCGTGGCATCATGAAATGGCTAGTTCTACAACATGGCCATGACATAGATACAGCGCTTATTGGCTTGTAACGAGCGCTGTCTTTTATAACCGACTTCAAAAAAAAAAAAAAAGGTTCTCAATTTGGTTGTATTTTTTTTTAATTTATACCTACTAACTCATAACTCCGTCATTTATAAACCAATTTGAAAAATCCGTTTTCAAGGATAAACGTTCCAATTGGTCCCATAGACATTTCATCAAAATCGGTTCAGTAGTTTGTGTTTTGCTTTCCTGTTACTTTCCAGTGGTTGTAAGGTGTGGGATACCACCAAAAAGCGAAAAATAAAAACTTAAAAAAATATAAACGACTTCCAAAAATAAAAATAAACTTTGATTTTAGAAGTTAAACTACGAAGAAACAACCAAAAACTTCCGATTTAAAGTTATTTAATAATTGTAGTGTTTTTTTTTAATTTGGAAGTCATTTGTATTTTTTGTAAAAAATATTTTCACAACGAAACAATGATGGCTGACAGTCACGGTATGATACGGCCCCTATAGGGCAGGAAAAAAAACTCAATCATATGGTTGTCTTCGCTCAATACTAAAAAAGTAACATTTTAAACATTTTATTAAGAAAAATAATATGTCATTAAGTCAAAATATCTACATCTGGATGAAAATCTGTGCCTTTAAGATATATCGAGCCAGACTCCAACAATTGCTCAAAATCTTTCGTGCCTCGTCTCATTAAAGCTGTTATTAATATTTTTATTTCTTTCCTTGCATTTTTTGTCAGATTATGTTCCACTCTAATGATCAAATTTTTCACGAATTCTCCAAGGATATCCTCAATATCGTCTCTTTTATGAGCTGCCCAATTTTTTATAGCATGAAGACAATTATCAGAATCTATGGAAATGACATCGTCTTCAATATTGAGTGCTTTATCGAAAATGTCCAAGAGCATCCTCGTAGCTCTGGTCTGCCTTTTAAAGTCTTCACTGCCGCTTGTTACTGGCTTAAATCTTTGTGTTATTAATGCCCTAACCAGAGCGAAAAATTCTTTAGTGGCAAACAAATCGGTAGTAAAACCTCTAAGTTTTTCATTAATCAATTTTCTATCCTCCTTTTCGGAGATCCTAGAAAAGATTTTGTCTTTTTGTTTTAAAATTTTGGACAGGATTTCGAGAACCTTGAGAAATTGTTTGTCATTAAGCATTAGGATTTCGCTTATCAATTCCGCACCATAATCACTAACAGCAGGGTACTCTTTACAAACCTTGTAGTTCTCGCAAATATATCTCATTGTTTCTCGTTTGTACATACAGCTACGCTTCAAAAGTTCCTTGGTGATTTTCTTGAAGCTTCCATGATGGTTATTACTTTCATGCATAATAATGTCGTTCAATAGTTTCTTTTCTTCTTCAAAAAGCAGTCGGCATGATGTTTCTACCATGTCTAGATATAGCAAATCTTTGTCATCGTATTGGCTTTTTATGACGTAATCGTAATAATTTTGAAGCATATTTGTATAATCTTTGGTCACAACTATTAGTATGGGGGTGATATTTTTTTTTATTCCCAAATCTGCTGTTATTTCTTCACTTATTTTTTCGATGGTCTGTTTCCCTGATTTCTGGAGGTATTTCATAAATTGATCCAGTCTTAGGCGTGTGAACTTTAAGTGCTCCGGTGAATCTTGTATCTGATTGGCAATGTGTGTTACTGTCTCTTGTGTGTTATTACTTGTCCTTAAATAAGGGATGGCTATGGATTCTAATGCTGTCGACAATTTGCCTTTCCCCACAAGTTTTTCAGGTAAATAACTGAGTAATAGACTAACAAGTTCCGATGGTTGCCTCAAAGCTCCTAGGAGCTTGTCTGCTACTTTGACCTTTCCTTGCAACTCTACGTCATAGCAGAAAGAAGCTGTTAGTACTGCAAACAAATTTATTAGAACAGGAGGGACTCTATTACATCGTCTCAAAAACATCATGAAGGAGGGAGACGGAGCTTTCTCACAACGGAATCATGATGGCAATGACACGGCATGGTAGAGGGACAGATTAATTTATATTACAACAAGTTCTTATATTTCTCTTTATGATAGAAACTTACCTTGCAAAACAAGTAAACTTAATATTAACATGATTTTGCCGCGCGTGCTCTTACATGAATAAAAACTGTAATGAAATACGAAATAGCAATTTTATGATTATGAGGAAGATATCAGAAAAACTGTTCATTATTTTTTTATGAGCATGTTAAACTAAGCATTTATATATCGTAAACATTTAATGTCCCCCACAGAAATTTAGGTATCAACTAGTATTCCGATTTTTTCTGCTTAGTGGGCAACTAATATGTAATTTATCTTATCTCCTCGTAGAATAAACCCCATAGTACAGAAAAGTCCTTTTTTTTTTTTGATGTCGGGGGGAAATCCTCATGGAAATCTTCCACCCTGGGGCGGGTGGAAGGGTCTGTCAGACTCTTACGGACTAAAACCACCCCGGTGTTCCATCTCCCACCTACGCTGGGGATCGCGGGAACGTATGCGACTTCCGCAATCCCCGGCTGGTGCCGGCCCGCCACTGCGGGCCACCTCGCGTCGGCGAGGGGAGTGAGGTGTTTGACTCCCCTCGCTACGTCAAAGAGGGGCGCACGAGAACACCACGCGCCGCCACCTCGGGTCCGGATGAATGGGGGGCGACGGACATCCCCAAGTCCGCCGCCCCTGGACCCAGTTAGGGGGGCCGGAAGAGGGCAGCGTATGCCCTCCTCCGACGCCCGATGCGCCTGCTGCGGGCAGGGAGAGCGGTTGTGATCTCCCTCTCCCTTTCCGCAGCCTCCTTCTGCGCGATAACTGTCTCGCAGAAGGAGACCACCGCGTCCCAGGACTCCTCACCGCCGACCATAGCATGGACTACGGCCGGCAGCGAGAGGTCACCGCCTACAACAGAGATGAGGGCACGGCGCGGCTCCTCCCAAGCTGCACACTCTGCAAGCGTATGCCGTGCCGTGTCCTCCCGACAGTCGACGCAGTGGTGGCATCGAGCGTCCGGCTCCCTGCCTATGCGACACAAGAACCTCCCGAAGCAGCCATGCCCCGAGAGGACCTGCGTCGCACGAAACGACAGGGAGCCGTGCCTTCTCCCGAGCCAGAGGTCGAGCACTGGCCGGATGGCCTCGATGGTGATGAGGCCGGCGGAAGGGCTCGAAAGCCTGTCCCGCCATTCCGCCACCAGGACCTCGCGCAGCTGCGACCGACGCAGCTCCAAGTGTTGCTGCGTCAGTCTTTCGCCGCGCGCCCGCGCGCCCTCGCGCCACCTGTGCAGTGACGCGAGCACTTTCGCCTCCAGGTCCCACGGCGGAGATCCGGCCAGTGCGCAAGCCGCCTCGTAGGAGATCGTGCGATATCCCCTGATGACTCTGACGGCCATCACCCTCTGCGGCCTCCGCAGAACAGTGATGGTGCTGGCCGTCAGGTCAGCCGCCCAGATCGGGGCCCCATAAAGGGCCATCGATCGCACGATCCCCACGTACAACCGCCTACAGGCGGTGCTCGGGTCCCCCAGATTGGGAAGCAGCGTTGACAGCGCCCCCGCCGCGCCCAACAACTTGGGCGCCAGCCGCCGGAAGTGGGGGCCGAAATCCCACCGGCTGTCGAGCACCAATCCCAGGTACTTCATGGTGGACTCGACAGCGATACGGGCCCCCCCGACCACAATGTGCGATCCCGGCGGCGGCGCTCGCCGGGGGCCATGAAAAACAATGGCCTCCGACTTGTTGAGGGCCACCTCCAGGCCGAGGCGCCGTATGCGGCTCACCACCTGTGAGACCGCAGCCGTCGCCAGCAACGCTGCCTCCCTGTGCGAGCTCCCCCGGGCAGTGACCAGTGTGTCGTCAGCGTAACACACCAGCTGCACTCCCGGCCGGAGCTCGCCCCTCAGCACCCAGTCGTACCCGATGTTCCACAGGAGCGGGCCCAAGACCGAACCCTGCGGAACACCGCACGACATGGGGCGCTGGTATCTGCCATCACGTCCCAGATAGGTGACACACCTTTCCGCCAAATAAGCCCCGACGACGCGGCGGAGGTAGGGAGGCACTCGATGATAACGCAGTGCCTCCCGAATACAACTCCAGGGCAGGGTGTTGAAGGCGTTGGAGATGTCCAAGGACACCGCCAACAACACACCGCCCCGCGACACCGCTTCCTCCGCCAGGACTCTCACTCGGGATATCGCCGTCACAGTGGAGCGCCCTTGCCGAAAGCCGTACTGGCATTCGGCCAGGTCCGGCCCCTCTCCGCACAAGTGGCCGACGAGGCGGGCTGAGACTATCCGCTCAAACAGCTTTCCCACCTCGTCCAGCAGCACTATGGGCCGGTACGCGGACGGCGAGTCCGCAGGGCGCCCCGCTTTCCTGAGCAGGACCAGACGACCAGATTTCCACTGAGTGGGAAACTGGCCCTGCTCCAGGCACGCCGAGAAGAGTCTTGTCAGTCGGGGCTCCAGCTCCTTCAGAGCGAATGCTAACGCGCAGCCTCGAATCCCGTCGGGCCCCGGGGCAGTGTTCTTCGCCCGAAGCCGTGTCACTGCCGCCCTCAACTCTGGTTGTGTCACCTCTGGGACGATGGCGTTCTCTTCAGGCTCTGCGGCTGCGTGCTCCGCTCGTGCCGGGAAAAGGGCTGCGACCACGTCCTCCAGCAGCTCGGGTTGGAGACTCTCCGTAAGCGGGGGTGCCCAAGGGCCGAGTTTCCCACGGACCGAGCGATAAGGACGCCCCCGCGGATCCCCGTTGAGAGTCTCCAACATCTCCCTGGCTCGCGTCTTCGCCTCGCCGATGGCCAGCCACAGAGCCTTCTTAGCCGTGCGGTACACCTCATACCGCGCGGCTTCTTCGTCAGGGAAGTCCAGAAAAGTCCTAGATCAACATTACTAAATAGATGATATTTTTTCGCCCTTGGTCCCGGTGTCTACACCATGCAACCAGCAAGTATGCAGCATGCAAGTCAGCATGCAACACGCAACATGCAGGTAAGCATGCTGCAAGCATGGTTTCTGTCACGGCGCCTACGCGGGCTTTAATTACACTCTAGGAGTAGGGCAGACTCTTGTCTGCCTTACTCTTGTCTAGTCTGCTACGTGGAGTCGGTTTTGTAGCGATTCGTTTCGGTCACTAAATTTGGTAGCACAACATATTGACTTTTTAAGACAAAATTACTTTTTAACATAAAATGTGTACATGTAACGTGTAAAGACATTGTCATTGTAATTCCACCACTTAAGAAATCAATCTAGCGCGCAGTATTAATAAACTGTAGGCGAGTTGTCCATGCATTGCACTTTCCAAGCATACATAGTTGAAATTCCAATAACATAAAAAATCATTCCAGATGAATCGTCTCGTTAGTGCAAATATGTAAAACGTTTTTGGAATTTACTCCTTAAGAAACGATATTCATATTTAGCCCGCGGTATGAAATAAATTTTTATACCGCGGGCTAAATATGAATATCGTTTCTTAAGGAGTAAAATCGAGCGTTAACTAAAAGTGAGGCGTTACGTTCTTTTGCGTAACGTACTTTGTGCACCTTTCTCTTCGAGTTTATGTATGTGTGTATACCTAAACAAAGTATTCTCAGCTTATTTAAGATGCTTTCCTTTACCCTCTTTTTACATAATCGACACAATAATAGTTCTAAAGGAGTAAACTCCAGTCGTGGGTCGGAGCTGACATACACTTTTTTATTCCAAATGTTGTTTTATGAGATAAAATGAACAAAAAACTGTTTGTCAAATAAAACGTTATAAAAGAAAGTTTATCGGATAATTATTTTCCGGAAACTTTTTGTATAATGACCAAAGGTCGGAATTAGGTAGAGTTATTTATGTACTTGCATCGAAATGTTGATATTAATGTGGATCTTCCCGGGTTTTCTAATAGACAACCTCGTGTGGCCAACAATATTACAAATTAATAATCATTTTTTTTTTGTTCTCACAAGCTATGTTGTGCGAACTACAAATGTAGCAACATCGCGCGTGTGCGCAGTGGAATTTTGAAACTTCGGACATCCGATAACGTTGATGTAAATTTGGCAACGTCTCCCGTGCAGTGGTTTAAATTATGTAAAAGTAAATAACTTTTTTATTTAATAAATCACGGGATTTTTCTGCTCTTTAAAATTTATCTTGGGGTTTGAGGCATATCCACTTTATTCTTTCGCTTTATGTAATCAGTGTAAGTACATAAATGGGTAATTCTTCCATTTCGTGCAAATTTGGCGAAAATGACAGAATTTTTTTTTCTTCAAAACTAGAACTTTATTTCTAAAATATGCATAATTCTTTATGATTTTACCAATTAATAGCCAATTGCACACATAAACTTAGAAGTTATAAGGGTTTTAATTTTTTTTTCGAACTGGTAATGCCTTTGATAGTGAAGGTAATAACAACAGGGAAGACGGTAGTGATACGATCGTACTGGTAATGATTACAAAAAGTTTTGTGATTACATTAAAAGACTAGGTAATATTTTTTTACATTTTATTAATTAGTGAACACAATTATAAATCAGACTTACAAATGATCTTAAAATAATTTTTACTTTTATTGGTGCTTTACATTAATTACCATAAAAACTATGAAATCTTTTAAAGACAAGAGAAATAAAAAGCTACGGAACTTTGAAAATTATTTATATAAAACGAAGACTTTCAATATTAATAAAGTTATTTTTAGATATGGATCTAAAAGATGAAAACGAATTGAAAAGACACAAAAAATGTAATAAGTATATATTCTTATTACATTTTTAAAATAACATAAACAAGTAGAATGTTTATTACCTATAGGTAATAGGTAATAAACATTCTACTTGTTTATGTTATTTTTATTTCTTGTGTAATTTTTAGGTATCAATCTAAACAAAAGAGAACATTTTTAATCAACTTCGTAAATAAATCTATACTTTTAACATTAATATTAAACTTTTTTTCTTACTAATATTAAAATCAGTCTTATTATAATTCTCGATACCTATTTGTACTCATATTATCATCATTATAGTAAATAACAAATAAAAACTAAAAAAAGTATGAACGAAACCAAAATATGAAGTAAAAAAGTCATTTCAGTCACTTTCATAGATTAAAAATATTGTAATCTTCATCGTCATCAGATTAAAAAAAAAATTTTTTTATTAATTATCTATTTAACTAAATAATACTAAGCTTACTTTAAGTTCCCTCTGCCGTGACAGTGGACCTTTATATTTTTTTTTTTTTCTATAGAAGTTAAGAAGTACTTATGTGCTTATTAAAATAAAGTACACGATAATATCCATAAATATGATAACACCAGTGTTCTTAAGAAAAATCCAACCCACGACACCGCATAGAATATGTTAAAAATAACACTATACTGTACCTATAATATAATTTATACTACCTATGTATTATTAAAAAATAAATTGTGTACATTTTGTTCATTTATTTCCAAAAAAAATAATTACTAATTATACACATTTTCTGTGCTGTGTCTTGGGTTAGATTTATCTTGAGAATGCTGGTATATATAATATTTTAAAGCTCCGATTAGTAAATTAATGTACCAAGTACTTGATAAAGAAGATCTGGAAAAAGACAAATATTTAGATACATTAACGAACCGAGTAATTGAAACGATTTAAGTACCTACTCAGAGCTTTAAAATATAAAATGAAGATTAAAAAATCACTACCTTCCGTTTAGGATCATTACCTTCAGTTTCAAAGCTGAAGGTAAAATAAGGTAATGATGCTGAGGGTAATGACATTTTAGGACATTTTAGTCTGTAACCCTATATCCGTAAATACGACAATTATCAAACCAATAAGAACATTAATAATCCTAGTGAGCTTCCTTTTTAAAGATCAAACATAAATAAAATCTTATTACTTACCCCACAATTTAGGCGACGGTAAAGACAAATATTTCGTGACAAAGTAAAATTTCGAGTATTCAATGTTCTATAATTCTCCAACCCAAACGCGCAGCTTCCTGTCCCGTGCCTGTGACTCAACTGGCTGGCAAGTGAAATGCGGGGCGAGGGGAATAAAACCACAGAGTAACATAATACACTGATATTTTGTACTTTCAAATTTTGCCGCTGGTAATGATCAATTTTGTGTGACAAAAGTTTGTTTTTTCTTTTCAAATTAATAATACAGTTTAAGTTTGTGAAAAACATGACTACAGATTCTTTGTAATGTATGTAATAATATTTATTCACTTAGTAATTGATTGTAGCAACGCAGAATTAAAATTGAAACACCTATTCGGCAATACTCACGAACGGACACTGAAGGTAGATGATTTTTAGCATATTTTTGTAAAATATTCATTAAACCCATTGGAAATAGCAATTCACGTTACCGTATGGCTATAGTTTAATACTATTCTATTTCGTTCTGATAGAAAGCACACACTCAAAGTGATTTTTATTTTTTTTATGACTACAAATAGCAAATTTGCACGAACTCGTAGAAGTACCCAAATAACTCTACCTAATTCCGACCTCTGATAATGACAAATCATGGTTTTGCCAATCGTTGCTCGTAAAGTAAAAATTTATTAATTTTTTTTAGTGAACTGACAGGACACCATGTGCAAACCTTTATATCGTGTAGACACCATGCAGTTTTTGCGCAAATTTTTGCACAAACTGCACATGCAAGATTGAGTGTGTAGCCGAACCCTTCTGCCAGGGTTGCGGAATTTGTACGAAAGAGTCATCGCGGCCCTGGAACACAAAGAGCTTTAGAAGGAACACGGAAGGGTTTTAGTCCGTAAGAGTCTGACACGCCCTTCCGCTCCACTCAGAGCGGAAGAAGTCATTTGATGATTTACCAACCTTAAAAAAAAAAGAGCCGGTTTGGCTTGGTTCCACATTCAAAACAAACATATTCCATTTATAGTTTCACGTCTTTTCAAAAAATTATTTTCTTTTTAATTTCTTCTTTCGGACTCTATGAAGACTTACTGCCTAGATATAGCTTAGTAAACAAACTAGCTCAAAACGTTAGATAGTGGCTAACAGTCATTAATTCTAGCCCTGCTAGATATCGGCCTAAGGCTCCGTACACACTGTAAATCATTCACGGTTGGATGTAGACAGCTGCGCGAATAGTTAGTAATGCGCCTTAGGTAATTTCCAGGGCTGGCATTAAATTAAAATTATTTTTTACTTCTTCTTTTGAACAAACTTGAAATGGCCTCTAAAAATTGCCATACATTGAAATAGTAAAATTGGGCTGGCTGAGCGTTTCCGCACCTTGCATTCAACATTCAAGGAACACGGCATTTTTGATAGCTCGCTTTTTTTAATGATTGTCACTTTTTATTTTATGTAACGTGTGTATCCCTGAGGGACCGCGACAAATAAATGTTTTTTCTTTCTTCCTTAACTCTTTGCGGCACAGATTTTTATTTTCAGAGTTAAACTAATATTTTTGTGCATTCTTAATTACTTAGGGTTAGTTATAAGTAGATTTGTGGGTTTTTCATATGTGGGTTGATGGGGGGGTCAGATATGGGGTTGTTACTGTGGGTGACTACTGTGAAGAAAATAGCTAAATATAGTAAGATTTTTTTATTATAATTAAATATAGTTTTACACGTTTTTGTCAGATCTAGTAACAAAAATGCTTACCTACATACTGAAAAATATATCAAATTACAACGGGAACTTTAGATTTTGATATGTATTTGTCTCGTAAGTCGGATGAAGAAGACCAGTAATCTCGGTAACTTGGGCTCTTTTTTATTCCTATCACCAAATTGAGAGCAATGAATACTTCCATTTCTTCTTCTGTGAGGGGCTTATAAGATCCTCTTTTTTGTTCAGCATATAAGTTAGTCTGAAATGTGATAAGTTGAACAAGCTCTTCTGTCCAGAGTAACTGAAAAATACTAAGTGGATATAGTTCTCTGTGAGTAGCCAGATATGACAAGTCCGTAGGTATGTGATGTGTGGAGGGGTCATAATCGTCAGGAGGTAAAATTGAGAACGATTTTTTCCATGTTTTTTATTGGAACCTATATTTCAACCCTCTCAGTAGATGGTCCGGTTTGTGGCGCTGGTGCTGATGATGGAGGTAACGGTTGAAAAGACGTTGTCATCTTCGGATTCAAATTCAGAGTTAGGTAGATTAGTACCTTGGAAGTCTTCTCCGAGGAAAATTTCTCCCGTTGTCGTACTTCGACCTTAACGATGAGCTCATCTTCAATATCCGAACCATCGCCACCCGCATAACTGTCATCATCAGAAGGTATATCGACATATTCCGGATAAGGCATTCTCTATGTCCTAGGTTGATAAACCTCTTCTTTTCATTATCTACATAAATGAAACTAATATAAAATATACTACTTATTATTGAAAAATTATGCCTTTACAGTACGGTGGTTACCGCTGCTAACCACTCTAAATACGGTGTCATTGTCAAGAACCTCTTATGTTTATTTGTAATATTTATACTTAGTATACCTTATTAATCATATTTCAACAAATTGAGCATGTAAATAATTCATATTTGTAAATAATAACTTACCAATGAAATATAATACTTGCAAAACAACGAATTCAAATTTCACGAACTTTCGTTTGAACGTTTAGTTCCCCTTCAGACCGTCAATGCACTGACAATTGACGCTGTTCAAATGTTACACGTTAATGTCGTACATTATAATACAAATTTTAACCAACAGATATCGTTATATCGTAAAACAAGCTAATAAATAGGTGGTTAGCTCTACTGACAACTATGAAGGAAAGAGTTAAGCCAAGTTTACACTATTGTGTTGTTTCATAACGTGACGCGTTCTGCCGCAGTTGATTGGCTACAAAACTCGGTATGACGTGACGTGTATCCCGCGACACAACACGGCACAGTAAATAAATTTAGCTTTACGTATTTTTTTGTGAAAAAGTTTTATTTTTCATTCACAGATAGGAAGATATTGCCTTTAACATTTCATTCAGATTGGTTTTGGAAAAGGTTCCTGCGTTGTCTGTGGGTGAGGCTATGGAAGTATTAAATTAACAATGTACTTTCTCCGAGCAGCCCTGGCTCATTGCAACAATAAGGGCGCCTGCGCATTGCACCAGTGACGCGATGGGCACGCCTTACCATTGTAGTCTCGGCCTATCTGACGGACTAGATTAGCGCCAATTATTATTTGTCAATGTAAATTATTTGCTTTTGGAATGGGTACATATTTGCTGAGTTTAACACTGTGTAGAGTTCGTTGAATAAATTAATGACAAGCGATCCGCCCGTGGTGGTCACCGCGAGCGGAAACAAAAGGTAAAAAAAACTTTTTTACAACAAAATACAACCGACTTCCAAATACTATAACAGACTTAAAAAAAACACTACAAAGTATAAAATGACTTTAATTTCAGAAGTCGGTGTTAAAATACGAAAAAAAAACAATAACGACGACTTCCGAAATTAAAGTTATTCGAAGAAGTCGGTTGTATTTTGCCCACACCTAACAACTGGTGTGATTATCATCCAACTGTCACTTTCCAGTGGTCTGGAAAGTGACAGTTGGATGATATATTTTCTATTTTCTCCAGAAACTTTGATTTCAAAATCAAACTACTGAACCGATTTTGATGACATTTCTATGGAACAGATCAAAACGTACATCTTAAAAGGATCACCTAACCACTTAGAATGAATGACAACACGATTTGACAGTTACTGTCAAATCGTGTTGTCATTCATTCTTAGTTCGGGTTCGGAATTAATCGTCAGAAGTCCGTAGGTGTTACGGAGTAGAATACGCCCGCAACTAAGCCCGAAACTACGGACTTCGGGCTTAGAGAGTAGCCCCCCTGTGCTCGAAGGGTACCTAACCGACGGAGCCCAATCGGGCTATCGGAAATCCGTCCGTCCTTCTATGCCAGCAGGCTCTCTATCTATTACGGTTCATGAGCTATGTAAGCTCATGAACCGTAATAGATAGAGATAATCCTTAAACCCGCTGACGTCTACAGTAGTACCAGAAGCATCGCAGTTCCTCGTCAAATCAGAAACATAATCAAAAGTCGTCGTGAACGTCAAATTTGCATAAAGTAATTCCCCCAAACGCAGGCACCCGTCACCACTTCCTAGTCTGTTAGCTGGGAAGAAAAAGTAGTGCAACGAATGCCCCTGCAACAAATACGTGTGCAATTTCTAATCTCAGCCCAAGCACCATTAAACTACACATAGTAATTAACATTTGCATAATCAAAGTTATTAGTGAAACACGTCTTCAACACGGCGGCTATTGGCGGTAGCACGCAGTTTGCTTCTCGTAATATTAGAGAGATGGATGTGGCGCTGAAATGCTGATCGCTTGTCGCCTGTTTGTTCGCTGTCCCGTTTTTCATTTGTTTAAAGTAGAGTGGTAGTATGTCTGTGGACTGTCAGAGTTGCGGAATTTGTTCGAAAGTGTCACCGCGGCCCTGGAACGCAAAGGGCTTTAGAAGGAACACGGATGGGTTTTAGTCAGTGAGAGTCTGACACGCCCTTCCGCTCCACCCAGAGCGGAAGAAGTCATTTGATGATTTCCCATCCTTAAAATAAAAAATTATGTCTGTGGAGATGAATAGATAGTATATACTTTATTGTATAGGTACCTACCAAAATAGTTACAGAACAAAACTCATAACACAAAGTTATTTGTATGGGTACAATGGCGATCTTATCGCTGAGGTTTCAATGTATGTGTATGGAAGCAGTTTAGTCTGGTTTTCGGTCTACCTACAAAAATACGAGCTATGAGATTATTATTTTCGAATTTGGAAAGCGTTCGGTGACGATGACGTGAGTTCCATTATTTTTGTTCACCCAAAAAGTGCACACCGCGCCTAAAGTGTAAACTTACTTCAATAACCTGTTAACTTTTCAGCCTTTTCCCAATACAAGGTGTTTCAGAGGAGCGTGGTCATATATTTTAAGGGTGATGTTGGGTAGCTGACATAGGTGGAAGCGCCAGGGTAGACCGCGAAATTCAAATATCTTATGTTTTTTTGCAATTTGTTGTTTTTGAACGTCAAAGTTCTACAAAAAGACAGTCCCCCAAAACGCCCGCCCGTCACTATAATATCTATATAATTATAGGATAGAGTCTATATAATTGTGCTTATAGTTGACGACACGATTGGCGCAGTGGTTGAGCGATTGACTGCTGCGGCGCGTGTCGCGGGTTCGATTCCCGCACGGAACAAATATTTGTATGACCTACAGATAGTTGTTCCGGGTCTGGCTGTTTGTGTATGTGAATTTGTATGTTTGTAAACGCACCCACGATACAGGAGAAATTACTAGTGTGGGGCAACGTTTAAAAAAAAAAACAAAAAAAAAATGTTAAATGTATATTCTACAATGTAACGTGCTCTTGTTTTATGAAATAAATATTTTTATTATTTATTTTATTATTATTTATTTAATGGAGCGACTGCCTTTCTGACCTCCAGAACTCAGTAACACCTTGAATACCCCTCCGCAAGAGTGGTGACTGATTCTCTGACTTCGGTTCTATAAATAACAGCCGGGTCCAACAGTTTAACACGGAGGTATTTTGGGTAATTAAGATTGTCATCCATCCAGAACCGACCTCCACGGCGAGCGTTGCTTAACCTTTCAAGATCGACACGTGCGGCTGTTATTTAGTCATGAGCTTCTCCTTCTGTAGATAACTCATCTTTGTATGTAATATGAACTTATATTTCCTATTTAACCTTTCCAAATTAAATTACCATCTCCGAACCTGTCAAAACGAAACATTAATCTCTTAAACACGAGAGCTTAAGATTTATTAAACCGATCTTTACTATCATCCTGCAAAACCGGCTTCACTAGCGCCATCTAGCACGATCACACTAGCGCCATCTTGTGTGATCTAGCGCCAACTGAGTGAAGGCGGTCCTTATCGGGTATCACCTGTGATCCTGTTCCTGCGCATCTATCTGGACATTCCAGACGTATCTATATCCTCTGTGACAGCTGTGTGTGGCTTAGATTATATCCTGTGTGATTAAGGTTATAAAAAGTTGGCGCCAAACGATTTTGAATTTCGAAACGGTAAGCATTCATTTTTTTTTTCTTTTTTTTTGCGTTTTTGACAAATGCTTGTTATATACACATATATTCAGTGGGTTCCGGAAAAAAGAGGTGGCGAGGTGATTTGGATACGTAACATAAGAGCTGGTTGGAGAGGACGCCGGAGAAAAATATCTGGAAGAGCTTGGGCCCCCCTAACTGGGTCCAGGGGCGGCGGACTTGGGGCTGTCCGTCACCCCCCATTCATCCGGACCCGAGGTGGCGGCGCGTGGTGTTCCCGTGCGCCCCTCTTTGACGCAGCGAGGGGAGTTAAACACCTCACTCCCCTCGCCGACGCGAGGTGGCCCGCAGTGGCGGGCCGGCACCAGCCGGGGATTGCGGAAGTCGCTTACGTTCCCGCGATCCCCGGCGTAGGTGGGAGATGGAACACCGGGGTGGTTTTAGTCAGTAAGAGTCTGACAGACCCCTCCACCCACCCCAGGGTGGAGGATTTCCCCCCGAGATCAAAAAAAAAAAGTCTTTACTCAACAGCCCAATAGTCCGACAGCAACGGCTAAATACCAAAAGAAAAAATTACTCATCTGAAGATAACAATCATAGTCAACACACGGTCTAGATAGGGTGACAAAAATAATTATTTTGAACACATTTGCCCAATAAATGCATTTAGACGAAGACGAAGTCTAGGGCTTAGCATAGTCACGAGCTTGTAAAAACCAATTTTTGCAACTGTGCCATACAACGTTTTTCAACGCATTTCCGAGAAAACAGTACATTGTAGGTAATGAAACAAACTTAGTTTTTAGATATCAGTCAGAAAGTCGCAACAATCTTTGACGTTCCATATATGAAAATAGCACGAATTTGCAAATGACGCCACTTGCGCGTGGTGAAAATTAGAACTACATTTTTGGCCTCATTTTCTCTTTAGTATTAAAATGAGACAAACGTATTGAGCAAAAGCGATTCCAAGGAGGTTCGATCATTCAGCTTATTTTTTCTAGTAATGGGAAACTCCTTAGTGGAATTCTTATATTTTTAATGGTTATATAAAAAACACCGCCAGGAATACGCACGGCGCTATACAATGACGAGTGCGGTAAAATAGGTACTTAGGTGAGAGTACCTTTTTTACCGCACGTTCCAATGTATGGTGCGTAATTTTCAACTTTCAAATACAGGCGTCGTAAATGCATTTATTGAAAAAATATTTACAATATGTAGGTACATTGCGGGACACGAAGATAAAATGTGAACAATATAGGTAATTAAACTTGCATGCAAGTTGCTTGGGAAACGCGGCTTAAGTGTTGTGGGCGTTCATTTCAGGCTTAACCCTTTTTAGAATTGAACTAAATGTAGTATCAAAAGCGTAGCAAATAGCTTTCTAAGTTGTTGAACTGTGCTGTGTTGTAAACATGACATTCCTGACATAACTGGGAGACATGAATGATGCAGCATAAGGGCTATGCCGATGAGAGAGGAGCAGGGCTGACAGACTGATGTGGCGCCCGGTGTAAGTGTGGTATAATTTATAAGATTTTTATTGAGTTTAAGTGCCTAACTCAGCTCGAGGCTAAATAATACTAGCCTTTGTACAACGCTTGCCTTAGTCGGACCGTGGTGGATGATTGATGACATTCTTTCATTTCAAAGTCAAAGTCAATTCATTTATTTCAATTATACAAATTGACAGTTTAATATCCCATCACTTCCCGTTGGTGTCGTAAGAGGCGACTAAGGGACTCAGCAGAGAATGGGCAGCAGCATTCTCTGTGCATTGCAACAGATACACTGCGATCGCCAACCCGACTCTCAAGCGTGGCGATTATGGCAACCCAGCCCCCCCCCCCCTTTGAGGAAGGCCTATGTCCAGCAGTGGAAGTCTTTCGGCTGGTATGATGAAGATGATGATAATGACGACGACAGTTTAAAATATTATAGTAACTCTACTTGTCGAGTAGGTACTCCTCCGCGTCTCGGAAAGAACGTTCAGCCCTTGGTCTCATTACAGATAGTCGGTAGCTAGAAAATCTGATACCTGTCTTGCCAAGAGGTACCATGTTAGGTTACCAGTAACTGAGTTGTGTAACATACTGGTACTCAGCTATATACGGTTAAACTGGCCGCTGCCCCGAAAGCCCGAAAAAGCTAAGCAGATTGAAAGGGCTTATTCGGTAACATCGAACTTGATAAACAAGAAAATGTTGATGAAACTAAGCAATCACACACATAACCAATCCATGAAGCTCATATCCATTTTAGATTTATGGATTTGAATATGCGCATTAACCTTTTTAACGTAAACATGACAAGCAAGCGCGTGCCCTGTACGCCATAACGTCACAAATATGTGACCAAAAGTAGGCGAATTAGTGGCTTGGTGTCGTTGGGGGCACTTCGATGCGTTTATGCTCTAGCGTTCAAAAGGTTAAGAGTCTATATCAAACCGAACCTACGACGGAAGTCGTTTTTTGACAAAACGCTCCATCTTACACCTTGCGCCAAATAAACAAATATTATAAATCAGTTGCATACACTATAAAATAACGTTAATACGACACGGCGGATTAGCAGAAGTAGACGACTGCTGCTAGACCGCTTGGAATAATCATTTATTGCTTATATTAATGTAAGAAAGTGCATACTTATTACCGATTACTATTATTTGTTCGTTTACATTTCTGTATATAATCTGCCGGATTTAAAGGATAACTCGGGCAAAAACCAAGTGCTACCCAATTTTTTTAAAGGATGAAATTCATCAAATGACTTCTTCCGGTTGAAGAAGTCATCTGTCGTTTTAGACTTTTACTGACTAAAACTCATCCGTGTTCCTCCTAAAGCCCTTTGCGTTCCAGGGCCGCCGTGACTCTTTCGAACAAATTACACAACCCTGGCAGACTCTGGCCCTGTCTTCTAAGCTGACATCTCTTTGAGGCGTGCCATCGACCCGGGTCTGGTTCCGATCGGACAGCGAGCCACCTAACGCTCGCCGTCCGCAGGCCTGCGCCTACGGTGGCCGGGGATCGCCCTGCGACTTCCGACGCCCGGGGCATCTTCTTCTGAAGTGCTACCCCTGAGAGTACTAACCTAAGTGATAGAAGATAACAATGACTTTAGGATATTATGTTTTCACTTTGTCTCGTAGCGGTGAAGGAAGTTCGTGCTTCGTTGTCGTTCCACAATAATTGCTGGAGAATTCTGTACGTGTTCAAGATAGCGGCTCCAAGATCTGCAGGGTTTGGTAGGTGGAGGCGGA
Organism: Mamestra configurata; assembly: GCA_002192655.3. NCBI lineage: Eukaryota > Metazoa > Arthropoda > Insecta > Lepidoptera > Noctuidae > Mamestra > Mamestra configurata. Next base: position 128,475 of record NDFZ01005246.1, read on the forward strand.
GGTAGTTATCTCCAGCAATTTTAGTGATTGGTGCAGCGTGTGCTACAGTTGTTAAAGTTCCTATCTATAAAATGCGGAAGCCAATAACATTATACAGTTAAAAGACAAATTGTATCATTCTCAAACTCGTCATAGTAGTTTTTTTGAAATCATAGATATCACAAATAAAATTGATAAATTCCAAAGAAAATCATCAAATCTTCTCAGTTAACATTTAAAAGGATGTCAGTAAACAACATTGATTAAGTACGGTATTATTGCACGAGTGTAGTTTTTTTTTTTCTATATTCTTATATCCTTATATATTCCATAAAAGAGGAACCAGTAACAAGTTTCAAAAAGAAACTAACTGTACTTTTAACAAATAAATGTTATTACTCCGTATCGGATTTTCTAAATGATAAGTTTTAGTTGTGTATCAATGTTTTGTGTGTTTGATGATGAACTGCATCAATGTTTGCATGCCAAAATGGTAGAATGTACAAGGATTCTTTAATAATATTGTAACCTTATTGTAAATACCTACATTCTGAGCAAATAAATAAATATTCTATTCTATATTTGTTATTTCTATCAATTTTAATATCTTATCTCATCTCATCTTCTATATAAACTCTCTATACCAATATAATAAATCTCAAGATTTTGTTTGTTTGAACGCGCCAATCTCTGGAACTAGCAGTCGGATTTGGAAAATTATTTTTGTATATGATAGCCACATTCATGAAGAAGAACAGGCTTCTTGTGGGTGAGCTCGTTCCATCGTTGACTTTATCTCTGTCATCTATGACCTAGACTAGAATCAAGAGCAAACTCATCTCAAATTTAAAAAAAAATCGGGATATGCACATACCAAGTCGCGGGCAAAAGTTAATTTATAAATACCTACCTATCTTACCAAGACTTTTACGATAAACTTCTCTAGCATATTTACGTACCGGTTCATAATATATGGAAATTCATTGGAAAATTCACTGCGATTTACTTAACCCTAGGTATTTAGGTCTACCTAGATCTAAAGTCAGGTAATTTGTTGCGGATAACCCAGTCTGAATTAACGACCGTACCCGTAATCAAAGAGCAGTACAATGAATTATTCCATTATAAGCCAATTAACCTTTATGATGATCATGTAATGTAGGTAGGGTTGTAAATTGATTCGAAATACATAGGGTAAAACCAGGATAGTTGCCCCAGGGGTATAGTTGCCTTGATTTTAATTACTCTAGCTTCGGATGAATCACATGTTATTTTATTTATCAATCAAGAGACTTTACAACGACAACTAAGTAGACCGTGTTGCATGTGTCTGTGCGATTGCATGGGAAGGCAAGGTGAGATCAAAGTTTTTGCGCGATAAAAATCTTCTTTCTCGGCGGGGCACCTATCCTAAACGTAATTTACATGGATTAGGCAACTAACCTCCATATGGGATAGATATCACAAAATTTAGAGGTCGACAAAAATCGCCAATATTCTGGAAATATCAAAAATAATGTTCTTTACTTTCACAAATTTGAAGATAATAAACCAAAGTACCTACCCGTTTTATGAATAAAGTGACAACTAACTAAATATATAATAATCATATATTTTTATAAAAAGTGTGGCAACTATCCTTTTATGGGCTTTTACCCTACTTATAATTTTGGACTTCATGATATACATATGCAAATTAAAAAGGCTAGATCACACATACAGTAGATCTATCGCTTCTTCGGACTGTACGTACAATACCGACATTACAAATTATAACGCAGAAAACCTTTAATTTATTATTTTTTAAGTCATTGAGGTACGATAAAGTGGGGAATTACTTCATTAGAGATAGTTTAAAAGTGGCGCCAGTGACCGAAAATTTGAAAGGGAACCACTTACCTTGGTATGGTCATGTGAAGAGGAGGGATGAAACGCATGAAACTAAAAGAGTTATGAATATAAATGTGGATGGATGGACAGGGACTAGGGAGAGGGAGGACAAAGAAAAGATGGATTGTGTTAGGAGTGATATGAAAGAAAAGGGAGTTAGTGATAGCGTGACGGCTGACAGGACAGAATGGAAGAAAAAAACGTATTGCGCCGACCCCAAGTAACATGGGATAAGGGCAGGAAGATGATGATGAATTTCTGAGTCGATGAGTTATTTTTTCGACCAGAAAGCAGTGACTTAGGCGGCTCTATCATTGGCCTGATTCCTCAAGTGTTAAAGGGCAGTTGTGCGCGATGCACGATGAGCAAGAAAGTAGCGCCATACCCAGTGGCAGGGTACCAGACGAACATTGTCTTTGAAATGGCCGATGATACCGCATTTGGCCAGATTCGATCTGCAGTGAACAGCCCGCAGTGAAACAAAATGCAGCCGGACCTTTAGAAAATTGGTTTCCTGAATTCCCTCATGAAAGAATACCTTACAACTTTAAGTTAAGGAGGGATGTAGTACAGAGCGTTAAGTCCCGCAAACCTCCGTAGAAAAGGGAGGATCCTCCGACCAGACAGTTGTTGTGTCAGGTGGGCAACTGCCCGAAGTTGATAGTCGGACTGTTGTATATGTTTTAATCACACGGAAAACTCTAGTACTGCGATGAAGGATTTCTTTAGTGGATAGATGGCGTTGTGGTTCTTTTTGTTGCCGTACAAATTACGCCTCGTTAGATTTTCTTGTGGCGGCATTGATGCCGTTACACGATTGCAAATTGATATTATCCTTTTGTTGAATAAACTTAATTTAATGTCTTTATTATGCATCAATTAAAAAATAAACCCGAGACTTCAGTTCGCCGAAGTTTACACAAAGGTCTACTAAAATGGATTAACCGGCCTGCACATAATTTTCTGTAGCCCTATAAGTAGCAAGTTTATCACTTGTGGCGTCGAGTCACAGATCTTTTTATTAAATTCTACCCTCTGTACGTGTAAGCGGGCACACCCTTCATGTCTGGAGGCTTATTTAGTTTGATTCGATATTGTTTTTATGCTTGAGTTTGTCTGTTTATGCTGGCATAATGGAGTGTGCTAGCTTACAAGTAGCGAATTATTAAGTTTTATGTTTTTACGTGTTACCTTTGTTGTATTGTTTTCTTTGTAAGAATACTGACTACTTACATATCTTTGTATAAGTGATAGTTCTTATAACTCAACAGACAGATGTGTTGCTGGGAAGTTTGTTGCGCCACTTCTTCTTCCCAGCTAAAACACTAGGAAGTGGTGACGGGCGGGCGTTTTGGGGGACTGTCTTTATGTAGAACTTTGACGTTCAAAAAGTGCTAGCACTCAGCCTTTGAATTTGAATAAATGACTATTGAATTTTTGAATTTTGAATTTTGAATTTTAGTAGCTTCACACCACATCAGACGAGGGACGGAATTAAGTTAAAATCACGGCCCGTCGCCCCGGGCTGGACCTGCTTAATTAATAATGCGGTTATTTTGAGAAACGAAAAAAGGATCACACAGATTTTTACAAGCTGCTACTGTTTTGCAGAAACGGAACAAATTTAATAAAAACATTTGATGGTGAGAACGTGAAATTTGGATACTTACTGGGGTAAAAATATACTTAAATTGTGGATTCAAGTACTCTCGAAAGTCTTCCTATGGTCAGTCAGTCTTTCATACTCAGTATGGCTAAAACCTCTCAATATTCTAACACCTACCTTCTGCCAATTGTGGCATTGCAGGATTTGATATCGCAAAAAGTAGCGTATATCAGTCCCATGCTTTTGGATTTTTTGACCATCGTTTTCACTGATCATCACTTTGTTTGGAGCCTATGATTTCTTCTAGGTACTTCTAGACCAGGTTAACAGATGTCAATTAACTCCCGGAATACGAAAGCTTTTTAAAATTAATATTGATAGGCTTGTTTGACCACCTTCTCACCTGGTGGAACGCCGTGATGATGTCGACGATGGAGCACGCTTGCCTAGAAAGAAGTTTTATTTGCTCAAACATGTGTATACAAAACAGAATTAAAATAATACATGCATGCAAGATCTTAAATAGTTGTGGCTCACGACATGTCTGCCATTTCTCATGGCGTGCAAATATCGCAGTGTACTTACAATTATTTGTAGTGTAAGTGGCTTCTCGCAGTTCAACCTATAAGGTTGTCGACTGCTTAACCGGGCTTGCCTGTGGTGGCCTTAATATAATATTAAAGCCTCCAGCCAGGGCTTATAAAAACCTTACAAACTAAGCGACTACACGCTAAGGGCACCCCCTGTGGGGTACGGGCCTCGACTTAGGGCGTCGCTGGGTCCGGACAGCTAGTGACGGGCTGGATCGAACTGGAACAATTATTATGATTTATAACTAGACCTATTTACTCTTGGCTTAAAGATCCTTAAGAATTCCACTCCTTGGCTAAAACTAAAAGGTCTTGAGCTATATTTTAATAATTAAATTCAGAACCCAACACTTTATTTTCATAACGTTAAAACATCGTCCCTCTCCATCCTCACCTTAATTCACTATTCAAAAAAGGACTTTTACTTTTTTGTTTGCAGTTCTCGTTAAAAATTTACATACAAATACGCGCCGGCTACCGTACGATCGCTGATTCGTTTCGCACTCGTGCGTAATCATACCACCGGGCTTTTGAAGGCTAAATTAATTGCTGCTTTTAATAAAAACAACGGTTAATTGATTCCACATTTGAGTATTGATGAAGATGTGATGGAATTTTATCGTTTAAGGTATATTGATTGGGGTTTTTAAGCCCCTCTGAATGTTAAGAGTCTCTAATGTATTCATTTTGTTTTCTTGTAGGCTTTAGCGTCAAGAATCTGGTTGCAGTAAGTTGGGATGAAAATCGAATCTTCCTATGCAGGGAATGATATTTTGTCTTTAGCTAGAGAGGGTGACTGAGAAGACGATAATAATTGAGAGAGAGATGTAGCTACCTACCGACGAAAGAAGAAGATATAATATATGATGATGGCCGAATTATATTTTTTCAGCGATAGGAAGCTACTTTTTATCTTAACGAAATTCATGATTCCTATGCAAGACATCTTGGGAGCCAAGCCACGGAAAACCCTGGAGCTGTAAGTTATAAAGGAAACAGAATACAAACAATAGAGAAGAGACAACATCATCATCTGCCTAGCCTTTTCCCAACTATATTGAGGTCGGCTTTCAGTCAAACCGGATTCAGCTGAATATCCAGTATTTTACATGGAGCGGCTGCCTACCAGACCTCCACAGCCCATTAACTGGATAACACGGTACTCCTTGGCAAGACTGGTATCAGATTATCTGGCTAGAGACAAAAGAAGGGACAACATAGAAGACAAAATAAGATGACCGTGGCATTGTCTGTCTTTGGAGATATCATTCTTTAGTAGCGGCCACAGCAAATTGAGTTTTTCTATCTAGAATAATTTAAAAATGAGATTTTAATCAATCAATCAATCAATCATTTATTTCTTTGCAAACATGGGTATAGTAGGTACATAGGTATTTTTTATAAAGTTCTCCATATTTTACCGTCGCATGGGCATGCAAAGGTTTACAATTTTACATGGAAATAAAAATATAAGAGGTAGATCATTGGAATTACAATATCCATATTAAAAAAAAGAAAAAAATGTCAGCGTGATTATTTCAATAAAAAAATAAAATAAGACAATGAGCAAGATTAAAGTAGGTACTACCATAACTTACTAACCTGCAAGACAAGCCGACCACATAATTCGTTTCCTACTAGTTGTCAGACCAGCATGGGCATGATTATACTAATTCTAAGATAATGTCAGACAATTAGAATGTCAATGCGAATATTATACTAACAACAGCTATATACAAGATTGACATGCTAATCGTTCTTTAACTGTTTCGCAATTGCATTGCCTGTGGCGAATATCGTCTTAATATCGGTAGTCGGGATTGAGCACAGAGCTCGGAAATATTGCGCCCGGCAGCCACTACAGACGCCATCATTATTAACTGCGCTCGATTGTCATCGCCATGAACTGCGGATCTACTCTGTTAACATTTCAGCGTGAAAATGTAGGTGAAGTGAGCTTCAGTTATTCCACCTTGATTGGATGTAGGTATTGACCGCTCACTTCATATTTACTTCACCTTAGTGTGACGTACAGGGAGATTAAACAAAGTAGCATAAGGTTAACGAAAGTGCGGTCTGGTAATCGTATAAAAAAATACTACTGTGAAGGCTTCGGTGAACTGAACATTTCCAATTTATGCTAGAGAATGACAAAACACTTCAACTTCTCGTATAAAATAGTCCGACTGGTCGCTGCGTACTGGTTCGAGGAAATATAATAGCAAGTTATCAACTTGAAAAGAATAAGAAGAAACCATTGCAAGAATTATGATAGACCTGTAGCGCATCGCAAAAAACTAAAGAAGCGTAATTTGTACGGTAACAAAAATAACCGCAACGCCATCTCTCCTGCCAGCAGCGAACTACATTGACGAAATCCTACATCAGGGTATCAGAGCTTTCCGTACGATTTGAACATATACAACAGTCCGAATATCAACTATCGGGCAGTTGCCCACCGGACACAACAAGCGTCCGGTCGGAGGATCCTCCCTTTTCTATGGAGATTTGTGGGACTTTTTACACCCCGTTCCGCAAATCCTTTAAAGGCCTACGATCAATCAATCAGTGGCACTAACTGACACACTTAATTTGTATGAGAAGTTTTCACAATGCTGTGTAGCAGAGGCCACCATGGCATCTCGGTGCTCTGTGGAATTGAGCCTAGAGGTTTTATTAATCAAACTATTTAGATCAATTAGGAAGCTGAATAAGAGAGCGATTCAATTAACAATCGTCTGGCAATTGAAGATGTTATGAACGGAATGATTACAGATGGAAATTAAGCAAAACGAATAGGATAAAACAGATGGCAAGTAATTATAGACTTTGGAATTGAAGTTCCAATTCTCAGTGTCAAGGATACCGGATTAATAAAGCTTTGATGTCGTTATTAAAATGATTGTCCAGTTTACTCTCTTACTATCATCAAAGGATCACTTGGTTTTTCGACCATCTGGCTGCCACAATTGATCTGCAGAAACAGATTATGAAGAAATAAAAATTAGGAGTAATAAAGCGAAATCACAATTAAGAAACTCCAATTAATTGTCATCAACTCCCCCTCAAAAGTAGCCGAGAAAGTATAGATCTGGGCATAAACCTCCCAAGGATAACAACATTTAGTTAGTCAAAATAATAAAAATAAATCTACCTACATCCAGAAATCTGAAAACAGTGCAGAAAGAGCACGCAATGACGCAAACGTAAACCTCAAATTAAAACAAAAGCTTGCAAAAGCCAAGAACTTGATTCGTCGATTGATCGTGTAAAATACTCAGATTCATTAAAGTACTCAGGTTCATAATACCAGTGTCTACCTAGCCCACAACAAGTAGAGCGTTAAGATAAGTGATCGTACCGCCCACATCAGCAGTGACAGCAAGGTCATTGTCGCGTTGTCGCACGTTCACTTTTGTCGTGCGTGTGCGCTTACATGCAGGTGCTTTGATTTGTCAACTGTGCTGTGGCCTTCCGATACTTAGTCACTACCGTATGTAGGGGTAAAAGAAATGCTACTGTGTCTTGTTATTGTTTGAGTTCATTTGTATCAAACGATTCTGTGTTTATGATTGATTCGTTTACTTTTGTATTACTGTGTTGTTGTTAATTTGTTTATTTTTTGATTATTGATGTTGTGTTATGTCAGAGCTGAATAAATAGTTTCTTTCTACTTTGAAAATTACGGGATGATACTGGCATTTTTTTTTCATAATTTGGATCGTCATCCTCTTGCCCTTATCCCATTTTATTTGGGGTCAGTGTAGCATTGCTTTTTCTTTTATCATCTCTGAAGTCAGAACCATTAGATCCATATAAGCTTTAACACAATCCATCCATCAATTGTTCAGTCGAATGTTTAAATGGTTTAGAAAACTGCGTATACGTTCATCTGATCGGTATGCTGTAAACAAAAAATATATGGTAACTTCCTTCCCTTGTTTGTAAATACCACATTTTGTTTGTCAGCAAGCGTTGTTCTTCAGGTTCATTTTACGTTTTCATAATGTGACATCATGTTTGCAGGAAACGATGACTGCCATATGTATCTTTTGTTCTATTATTTGTGACTGCGATTGAAAATTATCACATTCATAATATGTTATCCGATTAATGAGATATTGATTATATCTCGTAGTCTCTCCATGTGTTTGTCTTCGTAAAGGACCAACAATTCGAAAATTCCCAAAAAAATATATTAAACATGTCAGAGTCAGTTTTCTCAAAAAAATAATTAACCATATAAAACTATGTCCCAAACCGTTGCACCTCAATATTAATAACAAATGCAAGGTAACCATTAATTAACAGTATCAAACTGCTATCAATTCCGAGATCTTCGAAATACTTGAGTCGGCCATCTTTTAATACAAGCGTGTCATGATTTCATCGTGGGAAGAGACTGTCTTGTTGTCAGTAATGTGCGCAATTTGAGATTCTTTAGTAATTATTGCATTCATTAAAGTTATGGGATCATTGTTTGTGGTGTGACCTTGGTATTGTTGGGGGCAGACCCCTTTTCCTCTCTACTTTATCTGTTATAATTTATTAGGTGATGTGATCTCTGGTGCAGAACTTATGGCTTTTTGCTTATGGCTGGCAGCGTCAGACAGCATCAGTCTGTCTGACATATCGCTGAAATGGACCTTTTTAGTGCAGCCGTGAGACACACATTCGGCTCTTAGCATACCTACATTTATTTTTTTATTTTTTATGTCTATGTACCGTGCGTGTTTTATGTAAGTGCTAAATAAATATAATTCTTTCTTTCTTTCTTTTATTCTGTGAGTAATGAGGTCCTATTATCACCGTGAGATCAGCAAATTGTTCATTACTTTTTGCCGGCGAGCAGACGAATTTTTCGAACATGAAGCAATGAATTTTGTAGTGTTGTAACTGGAAAGATTACCATTATAAGTGTTTTTGACTTAATAGAGTGACCCTAAACGAATCTTAAAGAAAGACATATAATAAAATCACCTATTACCTGATTCGTTTGCCAAGTACTAAAGTATATCAAGATCTACAAAATCTAAAGTAGACATCACGCCATAAAGACAAAGATAAAGATGCATTTATTTGGATAGACATGTGTAACAAGATACCTAGATATAGGCACATATGGATGGATTCGAGTTTAAGGTTCAACATGTATATGAAAACCAATTGCCTTAGCTTTTGGATTCACCGCTAAACTAAATAGCTTTGTGTAACCCCAAGAAAAAACCTTTGGGGTAGGCCTATGTCCAGCAGTGGACGTCTTTCGGCTGATGATGATGATGAACCCCAAGGAAGCCAGCACCAACAAGTTATATCAAATACCAAAGCTAACAACGGAAAGAAAAATCTACAGCTCCTACACCAGCTCCTTCATCAGGCATTCAGTTACCGCATTCATACATACATATTAAAACATTTAACATAGTGACTCCATAGTTTCAATCATAAGTTTCCCGTTAAGCCTGCATCGGAAGCCGCGTCACAGCTGACCATTAATATAGATGGGTCTCTCTGGGTGGCGCCGCTTGATCAGATGTAGACGTGAAAATTCTTGGGTCGTTGTCCAATGGTTACGGATGTCGGGTGAGTAATGATCTTTATTTAATTAATCGTCGTTAATGGAGATAATATCTCGGATATTAATGTTATGATGGATATAGGTAAAATCAGGATGCCTATGAGTGGTCTCATTTCCATTGATCAACGCAACATGGGATCAGTTAAAGTTGCTAAAAAGATCGAGACTTCGAGAGATAACAAAGTAAACTACAGTGTGTGGGACAGGATGATTGCCTTAGGCTAATATTATTCGGGCCTGCGGACGGCGAGCGTTGGGTGGCTCGCTGTCCGATCACCACCAGGCCCGGGTCGATGGTGCGTTGAGAATCACGCGCGCCTCAAGGAGATGTCAGCAGAGAAGACGGGGCCCGCTAGGGCCAGAGCCTGCCAGGGTTGCGGAATTTGTTCGAAAGAGTCACCGCGGCCCTGGAACGCAAAGGGCTTTAGAAGGAACACGGATGGATTTTAATCAGTAAGAGTCTGACACGCCCTTCCGCTCCACCCAGAGCGGAAGAAGTCATTTGATGATTTCCCATCCTTAAAAAAAAAAGAAAAAAAAATGCTAATATTATTAAAGGAATTAATTATCTCTGTTACTTGTGAGTTGTACCTAATAAAGAGTATTCTATTCTGTTCTGTTCTGTTCTATTCTATTCTTTTTTTTGTATCGGGCCGCAGCCTTAGTGTGGAGTACGTGAAACGTTGTGTGAGCATAAAATCTTTACCGCTGACTAGTCACTAAATAAACAAATGTGTCGTGCTGCGCTCGTTTACAGCCATTTAAGCCCGTGACTTATGCACTACCGAGTAATGGCTTCTATGATAAAATAATGCCGGTGGTTGGTATACCTACTCCCAAAGCATTAAGCGATCTTGCAACAAAATTTCCCGTTACATATGGTTTTTGCCATAGTATTTGCAAGTGACACTACTGACCGCAATGAAAGACGTTTCACGTCAAAAATCTGAGACGCATTCATTACCAATAGGTCTGTCAATAGGAATTAGTGCAATACAGTAAATCAATCAAAATCTATCCATCGAAGCCCTTAATTGAGTAAAAATTTACTCTGCAATGATATACTGAAGAAAACCTTAAAACATCGATCCTCTCGGTCAAATAAACTAAGTATCCAATCTATAAGTTCACAACACACACAACATCTCGACACTTTCCTAAAGGAAGAATTTTGGCCGAAGGCTGTAGTCTACCGACGTCACTTCGTGTGTCTAAGTTTATAAGTTATATTTTTTTTTATATGTGTCATTTGTGTATTTTATCTATGGGCCTTAGTTGCCTGATAAAGGAAGAATTATTATTACTAACATCCCATCACTATTTTATGGTCCAATATTGACGTCGTACGCAGCGGAAAACACAGCCATCTTAAAAGCTAATCCGAGCAATCTGTATTAAACGAATATAGAGCGGAATACAGAAGCGGGGTGTCCAGTCGATTACCGCGATTATTTACTTGTCCTGTGGTAACTGTGCTACTAGTAGTAACTGGATAAATAGTTGTTTGTAAAGGAAGGACGGTTTTATTAGTTCTTTACCAAAGAGTCTTCATCCATGAAGTAGCCGTTTTATTAAACGCCCTACTTTGAACTGCGTTCGTAGGTACGGTTCGGCGTTTTCTTTTTACTGTTGATAGGTTCTTTTTTTTTGCGAGTGGCTTCTCGCAGTTCAACCTATGAGGTTGTCGACTGCTTAACCGGGCTTGCCTGTGGTGGCCTTAATATAATATTAAAGCCTCCAGGCAGGGCTTATAAAAAACTTACAAACTAAGCGACTACACGCTACGGTACGGGCCTCGGCTTAGGGCGTCGCTGGGGGGAGGACAGCTAGGGACGGGCTGGATCGAACTAGAATTATTATTAGGGGACAAATTTAAGACTACAGGCTCAGCGGTGCGGGCTGGCTCGAGCAAGGGTTGGGGCGGATTTTGACGGGGACGTCGCGGCGGGCCTCGGCGGCGAGACTGTTGATAGGCACTCATTTGATCTGTTGGTAAGCGATGATGTGGTCGAACATGGAGCACGCTTGCCTTGAAGTAACCTATTCACTCTTGACTTAAAGAGTCCCAGGTTGTGGCTATCAGGAAACACGGGCTCAGGCAGGGAATTCCACTGCTTAGCTGTACGCCCAATGAATTCTATTCGTGATTGCAGTATCAGAAAAACAATGTGTGAAATTGTCAACGGTATACCTATAACGGTTCATAGCCTGTTGGCAGACGAACTGACGGGCGGACAGCGGGGCTTAGTAATAGGGTTCCATTGGTTACAATTTTTTTTATGTGTTCCATCTTTTCTCTCGCTTTCCTGCAATCTGTGGGAGTGATTTCGTGAAATGGGACGGAAGTGTGTAACAGGAAGCCGAGGAAGCGCGCGCTGTTTGATTTGACCAATGAGCGCGCCCTATTCGATTTGACCAATGAGCCCGCGCAGTGGTCGAGTTGGCTGTCAGTTGGTACTTTTAATGTTAATGTTGGTTTTTACCAAGGTGACATGTCACACATCCAATGCGACTAATGTAAGACTCGCTCGTTTTTTTTTTGTTGTAAGGATGGGAAATCATCAAATGACTTCTTCCGCTCTGAGTGGAGCGGAAGGGCGTGTCAGACTCTTACTGACTAAAACCCATCCGTGTTCCTTCTAAAGCCCTTTGCGTTCCAGGGCCGCGGTGACTCTTTCGAATAAATTCCGCAACCCTGGCAGGCGGGTATCAAACCCTACGAAGCATTTACAGCAGCTTTCTTTCTATAACAAAGTTATAATCTATAGTTACAATAGTATCGAATGCGGGTACCGGCGTAAACAGAACCATAAATCATACTAATGTTTTTTTAATATTCCCTCGTAAAACATTAAATAGACTTTATACTCGTCGCTTCCTTGTGATCGGGACGTGGGTGGAAAAGTAAACTGTTTCTGAACTTTGACTTGTCTTGATAAACACGAGAAATTGTCCACCAAGATTATTTGTGCTGGATCTTGGAACACAACTTCTATTCTCCAAGATCCTGCGCAATTTTGAAATGAATGAAAACCTTTCCGTTTTCATTCATTTCAAATTTCTATTTCCGTTGACTGGGTCTGGGGGGCTACTCTCTAAACCCGAAGGCCGTAGTTTCGGGCTTAGTTGCGGGCGTATTCTACTCCGTATACAGTAACAGTCAAATCGTGTTGTCATTAATTCTTAGTGGTTAGGTGATACGGACTAGAATACGACCGCAACTGAGATGTTTACAGAATCGCAATACTGTAACAATCGCACCGAGATTCAGGTGAAGTGAGCTTGATGAGAGATGTCAATCTCTATACAACCTGTAACAAAATAAACGCAATACCTCTTAAGGGGTCATTGTACTCATCATTATAAACAACTTTCACTATGGGACCAACACTGAAATCGGGAAAAAACAATCGGCTGCCACATACATTTATGAGCGCATAACTCAACAAAGTGACTGAAAGCTATTTCTTTTTTCGCTATTTTTTTCGCCTTTTTGTCGTTTTGACAATGAAGGGGATTGTCAAACGCTACTGCTGACATAAGTCAAATGTCTCGAGCCTCAAGGCTTTTAAGGTAACACACCCTATCTCTCTTTATGCCTTTGACACCTAAAAGGATTAAACAAAACAAATGTATAGATATGTCTGTGGATAATCGTCCCTAAAATCATTTCGCANAAATTTAAGACTACAGGCTCAGCGGTGCGGGCTGGCTCGAGCAAGGGTTGGGGCGGATTTTGACGGGGACGTCGCGGCGGGCCTCGGCGGCGAGACTGTTGATAGGCACTCATTTGATCTGTTGGTAAGCGATGATGTGGTCGAACATGGAGCACGCTTGCCTTGAAGTAACCTATTCACTCTTGACTTAAAGAGTCCCAGGTTGTGGCTATCAGGAAACACGGGCTCAGGCAGGGAATTCCACTGCTTAGCTGTACGCCCAATGAATTCTATTCGTGATTGCAGTATCAGAAAAACAATGTGTGAAATTGTCAACGGTATACCTATAACGGTTCATAGCCTGTTGGCAGACGAACTGACGGGCGGACAGCGGGGCTTAGTAATAGGGTTCCATTGGTTACAATTTTTTTTATGTGTTCCATCTTTTCTCTCGCTTTCCTGCAATCTGTGGGAGTGATTTCGTGAAATGGGACGGAAGTGTGTAACAGGAAGCCGAGGAAGCGCGCGCTGTTTGATTTGACCAATGAGCGCGCCCTATTCGATTTGACCAATGAGCCCGCGCAGTGGTCGAGTTGGCTGTCAGTTGGTACTTTTAATGTTAATGTTGGTTTTTACCAAGGTGACATGTCACACATCCAATGCGACTAATGTAAGACTCGCTCGTTTTTTTTTTGTTGTAAGGATGGGAAATCATCAAATGACTTCTTCCGCTCTGAGTGGAGCGGAAGGGCGTGTCAGACTCTTACTGACTAAAACCCATCCGTGTTCCTTCTAAAGCCCTTTGCGTTCCAGGGCCGCGGTGACTCTTTCGAATAAATTCCGCAACCCTGGCAGGCGGGTATCAAACCCTACGAAGCATTTACAGCAGCTTTCTTTCTATAACAAAGTTATAATCTATAGTTACAATAGTATCGAATGCGGGTACCGGCGTAAACAGAACCATAAATCATACTAATGTTTTTTTAATATTCCCTCGTAAAACATTAAATAGACTTTATACTCGTCGCTTCCTTGTGATCGGGACGTGGGTGGAAAAGTAAACTGTTTCTGAACTTTGACTTGTCTTGATAAACACGAGAAATTGTCCACCAAGATTATTTGTGCTGGATCTTGGAACACAACTTCTATTCTCCAAGATCCTGCGCAATTTTGAAATGAATGAAAACCTTTCCGTTTTCATTCATTTCAAATTTCTATTTCCGTTGACTGGGTCTGGGGGGCTACTCTCTAAACCCGAAGGCCGTAGTTTCGGGCTTAGTTGCGGGCGTATTCTACTCCGTATACAGTAACAGTCAAATCGTGTTGTCATTAATTCTTAGTGGTTAGGTGATACGGACTAGAATACGACCGCAACTGAGATGTTTACAGAATCGCAATACTGTAACAATCGCACCGAGATTCAGGTGAAGTGAGCTTGATGAGAGATGTCAATCTCTATACAACCTGTAACAAAATAAACGCAATACCTCTTAAGGGGTCATTGTACTCATCATTATAAACAACTTTCACTATGGGACCAACACTGAAATCGGGAAAAAACAATCGGCTGCCACATACATTTATGAGCGCATAACTCAACAAAGTGACTGAAAGCTATTTCTTTTTTCGCTATTTTTTTCGCCTTTTTGTCGTTTTGACAATGAAGGGGATTGTCAAACGCTACTGCTGACATAAGTCAAATGTCTCGAGCCTCAAGGCTTTTAAGGTAACACACCCTATCTCTCTTTATGCCTTTGACACCTAAAAGGATTAAACAAAACAAATGTATAGATATGTCTGTGGATAATCGTCCCTAAAATCATTTCGCAATTTAGTTAGCCTTTGACTCAAAACTTAGATTTTCTACTCAATCTTCGCCAAACCTAAATAATATCGGGGTTAGCGCTTACATAACTAATTAAGCATTTAACTTACATAACTTATATGTATACCTAAGCGCCGAGTTGCATAACTAATGCAAAATTTTTATGCAAAGGCTATGCAATTCGTTATCGGCACATACATTAAAATTGAAGTGTCCGTTTGTAATATCAAAGCAACAACATTTTATTAAATAAGTATGAAAGTATATACGATACATATCATCTAAAAAAAATAATATTTTTTGTCTGTTTGTTCCGACGAATCTCCGTATCGGCTGGACCTATTTTGACGGGATGTTCACCGGTAGATAGATGATATTTTAAGAGTAACTTAGGCTACTTTCATTTTAGTTAAAGGATTATGGTTCCCAGCAACAAAAAAAAAACATGAAATTCTTAACTGACGCAAACTAAGACGCGACTGCGAGCAATAGTTAGTAGGTATTTGAATATACCCACTTATAACTGAGGCGTAGGCATTTTATTCCGTTCCCTCCACAAGGTGATCAACGTATTAACATAGTCGGTATTATTTTACGTCAAAATCTCGTCCCTCGTAATACAAAACGGATTGTTCGGACGCAAAATGCGTGTCGAGTTTAGTTCGTAGATTGGCCGCTAGGGGCGCTGGTTGTTGAGTAATATTGGTGCCTGGAATGATTATGATTGATTTGATAGAATAATTGATTTTTGATAAGCTTTATTAATAGAGTGTGTGCGTTTAAATAAGTATATACAATATAATGAAATGGAAAATATTTAGGTATTCGACACAGATACAAAACAACAGCAATAAACAAAGAGTAAGGAATTATCTTTTGATAAACTTTAACTTAGTTATCACCACAACAGTCAACACCAGACGTCATAGTAACGAAAATATGAGTAGGGGAATTCCTCAATAAACAAAAATACGGCATACAAAAAATAATAGTCCTTTAAGGCGCTGGACACACAGAGAAGACGTAAGACGAGGACGGTGCGCGGACAGAGCCCAGACGGGACGCCCCGTCGCGACTTTTTAAAACATATAGAAATGACGAGACACTGACGTGCGTGACGCTTTGCGCCGCGAGAGAGGACGGTTTTCAAAAAACTTCATTCAACCGTCCGATTTACAATTAATAAGCATTGCTAATGTATTTTTTGGAGTAACTTTGAATAAAATAATAAATGCAAAAGCACACACATTGATATACCTAGGTACTTATATAATATTATTTTACCATTGGTGACGGAAAAAAGTTTTCGAAATAAATCTGAAAATTAAATGCGGTGCAATGAAGATAACTAAAAAGCGAGACAATTGATATCCATAAGTAACTTAACAAAAAATGTTAAGACACGTATTTAGATTTCTTGCAAAAGTGTGAAACTTGGCACGGGCTATCGATATTCAAAATCCCCGCGTTTTCCCCACATCTTGGCAATCAACTTGAGATTTCCCGCTGTTTGGAGAATTTCCCACAGGTTGGCAATGCTGCGCGCGAGTCCCACGTTTTCGTCCGGTCGGTACGTTTTGTATGAAAGGGACGCGGTAGAGACATGTCCGCGCCTCGTCTGCGTTTTACGTCTTTTCTGTGTGTCCAGCACCTAAGGCGTCCGTTCCACGCTCATGCAAACGTCAATCAATTCCAAAAGTCATGAACTCATGAATGACGAATAATTGATCGTGGATGATGCAATTCAATCGACATTATCTTAAACTTAAAATAATCCTCAATTATGGCGACGATATAAAATATACCATAAACATAACTAATTAAGTGATAACTATAAATTATTAATGTAATCGATTTTTGGAAGACCAGTGAACAGGTAGGGATACCATAGAAATACCCAGTAGACCCTATCTATCCTAACCTAGGGCTCTCTAAATAAATGAAGGTATTTAACATAGCTGTCTAGGATCTGAAGTGCAACTGGTCCAAGGTAGATTTGTGGGTAGCATTGATTTGGTAGGGCCCAAATTATACTGTCAAAGAATAACTTTACATACAGAATCCGACGACCCACGGTCACTCAGATTATACTGGAGGACTATATCCCAGGAATACCTAATTCCTGAGATATAGTCCTCCTGACCGATTTCGGCCATGGCGGCCAATCTCAACGGAGACAGCGCGGGACATCTTTATAGTGCAGGCGTGTGTGCCAAACACAGGTGCACTCCCTCTTCCATTTCTCTCATATGGAGAGAGATCTGGCGCAGGACCAACGGCTTAACCTGTTTCCGAGGCACGGGTGTCTTACTACCAACTTCCAAACTCCGGGCTGCCACTGAGAAATTCCTATTGGAAAAACCCAATGACACTTTTCTGTTTCTGGAATATACAAAGGAACTGAAGCTCAACTAAACGTAATGATTTTAAGTGACTTTTTTTTTTTAAGGGGACCACTCGCATTTCAGCACACTAAGGCTTAACCGGACTCAAATGAATTTAAGGCCCCCAGGCAGGGCTTACAAACTAGCAAAATTATACTAAATGACCGCTCGCTAGGGCATCCCCTGCGGGATACGGACCTCGGCTTAGCGGCGTCATTTCGGGAGGACAGCAAGGGACAGGCTGGGTCATATCATTATTATTTAGGGGATTTAAAACTACTGGCTCAGCGACGCGGGCTGGCTCGGTAATCAAAGGTCGGGGAGGGTTATTACTGGGACGTCGCGACAGGCCCCGGCGGCGGGGCTGGAAAACGGAACGCGGTCTATTTCTGTGTTTTCTAAGAGTGCTGGTTTCCCTACGGCTCTCTTGAATCTGAGTGATGGCGTCGTCGGGTTCGACGAGGGTATGCCGCGGACGGCGAATCCTACTAATCTGTGAGGGAGTGTATCGGGTAACTGACCAGTGATTGGATAATCGGGCGCTTACATACCTAAACTTCTTCCCGTGAAAGAATAATATGGACATTCCTTTCTGAATAAATAAGTAATCCCGAGTTCCCGGGATTGAACCATTTTTTAAAAACAACTATAACAAACTTAATGAAAAAACTTTCATTGTAAATTAAAAGTTCCATAAGAATCGGATTTAATTTTTTTTTTAAATACAATGAGAGTTCACAACGAATTCTAACTATATTTTAGCAATCTCAGGAATTTCGAACGATTCCGGGATCCGGGATTCTGAAAATCATGTCCGTATTATACTTTCGTGCGAATAAGAGTGAAGTTTAGGTATATTAGCGCCCGATTGTCCGATCACTGGTGATGACGCAAAGAACACCAATATGTTTGTTGTTTGGCATTTAAAAGCACCGGTAAAAAGCTTGTGAAGTACTAACGTTTGTATCTTAATTTTATTTATTGTACACCTACCACAGTATAGTCTTAATAACCCAAAGGTTGACTGGTAGAGAATGCCTTGATGCATTAAGTCCGCCCATGTACCACTATTGTACATAAAGTTTAAATAAATAAATAAATAAACTACTCTTAAGATTCTACCATCGTAAAATTATAACTAACTAGTCGCCGCCCGCGGCTCCGCCTGCGTGAATGTCAAAAATTATCCCAAGGGAACATACTCCCGCTATAAAATGTATCCTATGTGTTATTCCAGATCCGTTCAGCAGTTCTGACGTGATTAAGTAACGAACATCTATCCATCCATCCAAACATGCAAACTTTCGCATTTGTAGTAGGTACAGAAGCCAGCACTTCAAGCCACCCAAAAGTAACAAATTTTTCCAATCAACCTTGAACTTAATCAAACCGCGATAAAGTTGAAAATCTATTAAAGAAAATTGACAGATTGTTTTAGTTTGATGTGCTGGCGTCTGCACAAAGACAGATAGAAGTAGGTATAGATAATACAACATTATATAAAATAATTTAAAAAACCGTTTAAAAATAAAGCAGACAAGGTTGTTGAGTTATAACTTTGTGTTACCTACACAAAGTTATAACTCAACAACCTTGTCTGTCTTAATTATACACAGAATAATCAAAGAAAAAATCCAAAATCAACATTTACTTGTACAAAATATTTCTAATACAAATTGTGTGCAATTAAAAGTTCCGTGTATGGGGGATAGATGGCACTTTTCGCAATAAAAATAGTTTAAGGTACGTCGTAGTCGTAAACTAAAACAAACTGTCAAATTTCTTTATAAATTTTCAACTTTATCGCTATTATATTTAGGTTCAAGGTTCATTGGGAAAATTTGACAGTTTTGGGCAGCTTGATGTGCTGTCGCGTCTGTACTAGGGCATGCACGGCCCGCAGGCAACGGTGCGCCATAGACTAATACACTTATATGCGGTGTGCTCCGAAATGTTATCTACCTACGTAGTGGGTACGTATTGTGGAAGTATTAATTTGTTTCAGTAAAATAATTTGAAGTAAAAGTAAAACTTTTACTAAGAAATATTCTAGTCTGTTCTTTTCAATGGTTCGATTATATGCCAATGACCAAGATGAGTTTTGGAAAATCTTATGACCAATATTTAAACAAAACTAGGTAAGTTATGAAAATACATGAAGGTATTATCGTATTACTAAATAACTTATAATATACTAGATAAAGTTTAAATTTCTATTTTTTTACCACTATCTATCTTAGGGTGTTAACCAATCGATCGATCGTCGATGGATGGCGCCATCAATCGACATCGATCGACGTTGATGGATTGGTGTGGTAGCTCGGGCTGATAAATGATATTTATTTTGCAAATAGGTTACAACTAGGTAACTGTTTTACAAATACAAATACAAATGTTTATTTCTGAACCAAAAAGTTTTACATTAGTTGGTGATTGGAGCCTCTTTTTAAGCAAGTAAAGCTTGTGTTAGGAGACTCCGTTCTTCTACAGCAATATACAATTTATTGAGTGCCTTAGATATAAACAGTATGTGTGTGTTTGTGTGCGTGTGTGTGTGTGTGTGTTTTTTTTTTTGTTTGTGTGTGTGTACGTGAAATTACCATTTTGTTGTCATTTTAATCTAGATGAGGCAGAATTTTTCCTATTCTAACTAACTACCCTGAGAATTTCTTCACCGAAACAAACTCAGAGGTCTCTTTTGAAGTCCATATAATGGTCAAAAACATTTGAAAACCATGTAGGATAACGTCTGAGGTGGCCTTTTGAGGGAAGCACCCCGCAGGTTTGAGTTGACCTGTCCAGACAGTGCAAGCATTTGTCAGTTATCATGTAGCTTAAACTTAGAACTTTAAGGAGCTCTACGATTCGACGAACAATACCAAAGTAAGGACATTCGGGTAGGCCGCATAGAGTACTCAAACTGCCCGACTTATATGAAATTAACCCCTAATATTGCAATCTACGTGGTCCCCACATTCTCAATACGTTATCATGAGAACCATGGAGATTAGAGCCTGAGATGGTATTTTAAGGAGAGCACCATACAGATTTCAGTTGACCTGTCCGACTGGTAACCCCTTCAAGATGGTAAGCGATGATGTGGTTGACAATGGAGCACCAAGATTCTTGGAAATAACTTATTCATTCCTTACATAAAGTAGCTATCAGGAAACACAGGAGAGGTACCTATACATGCTTTAAAGTAGGTAGTGACACCGAATAGACAATAATACTGAGTAATTTTAACAAATACAAAGACTACCAAAAATCCAAAAAAAACTACCAAGTGCGAGTCGGACTCTCACACGATGGGTTCTGTACCATAAACTTAATAAAACACGTTTCTTGTATGTATCCCTTTTTATTTTTATTATTTGTTGTTATAGCGGTAATAGAAATATACACTATGTGAAAATTTTAACTGTCTACCTATTACGGTTCTTGAGAAACAACTCGCTGACAGACAGACAGACGGACTGACGGACGGATAACGGAGGCTTAGTAATAGGGTTCGACCCTTCGGCTACGGAACCTATTGGCTCCTGCTGAGCACGGTTTTAGGTTCGATTCCCTAGTTAAAGTATTTTTAATATTCAACTAGAATGCCTGAAGTTTGGATTTGTGCTGGTTTGGTGGCAATAGCGGCCTTCTAACAGGGACTTAAACAGAAGTGACGAAATATGTCTGTACCTATACTTACTATAAATACATCTCTGCCTTACCTTCCGAGAAATTCAAACGTGATGTTTTGTAACGTTAAAAAATAAACCTTGGTTGAGTTTTAAATTTTGGGTAGTAGGGGAATTCCTAAGTTTTTTTTTTCATGTGACCATATTATGTAAAAAGTAAAAGTCTTCTAAGTCGATAATTTACTGCCAGAGAAGTAAAGTTATTATGATTAAAATAAGCAGCAGGTAACACAGAACACATCTGGAAATTGTATTTATTTGTGGCTGTTTCTTACCAAAAACCTTGTAAATGTTACAGTAAACTTCACGAATTTCTTTGTAGGGTTTTATCTTATAAACAAGAGCTTCAAAACAAAAATACACATTATTTTCAAAATAACAAACCATCTGACCACAATTCGGAACGCACTGGAGAGTGGGAGATCGCGCGCAATGATGACGTTTCGTTTCGCTCCCCGTCAGTCCGCCGCGCCGCGCCGCGTCGATATCACGCACGGAGGGTGATTACCGCTCCCCGCCGATCCCAACCGTGAACCGCATACAGAACTCAGCTGTGAATAAACACAAATAACACGTTAAACATACAAATAAAAAACATTTAGTGCACCAAAACAGTGAACTGAACAATCTGTGTGTCATAAAGTGTCGACAAACGTTTGAAAAAACGTACTTATAATCTTTCTAAGCATCTCGTCGTGTGCTGTCCGAAGTCCCGTGAGTATTTTAGTTATTTTAACTGTACTTTCCATGCTTTGCCGAGGCACGCTTAGATACAGCCATTCGCGGAAAAAAATATCTCGCTCGTATCACTGGCTGGCTATTGTATAATCTGTATCTAGAACTCGAAGTAGGTCGTATACCTAGGTACCGATCTATTACCTGGCTGAATTTAGACGACGGCCGTTCTAAACATTGATTCTTAAAAAAAAACATTGCGTTTTAAACCGGTCGGTTGTGGAATTTGCATTTTAGTGGTCAAAGGCGTCAGTTTTTTCGCTAATTATAGACATTTGGAGGTTTTTGTCCCCTGTTCTGCGAGTTTTGTGAGATTTTGAGGCAGAGCGTCGTTCATCTTTGCTACCGGTGCTTTGGTTGCCAGGTAAAAAGTGGTCGGCTAGCCACTATTACAAACGATGGCGATAAAAATAGTTTTTATACTATGATAGTGCTCTGCCTCTTACCTCAGATAAGTAATTTTTAGAGAAGTTAGGTACGTAGTTACGTACCACGATGTCTATGGTAATAATAATGTTGTCACACATTCCGATCCAGGGGTCCCTGAATCTCTATTATTGTGACTGCATCTCTGCAGACAGTGCATGCCATGCCGAAATTCGCATCCTATTGTACACTTTACCCACCTATAAACATGCCTGTATTGTTTGTATGTGTGTGTAATGTAATCTCAATTCGCAGTTGAATAACTCGCAGATATTCCGATATGTAGGTAGGTACCTACCAGACCAGCAATGTGTGGTGGGGATAATCTCTTCTCTGGAATTTGGTACGTAGGTATATCTATCATTGTACACAGGAAGAAATTTGGATACCTACATAGATCCAGCTTGTACTTAACAACTTGAAAATAGGTAGGTATATGTAACTAAATAGCAAGCTAATAGGTAGATGTATACCTACGTATCTATGCCTAGTATATGAAATCATTCTCCACTTTCAAGAATAGAAATAGCTTTATTACTTTTTTTTTTTAATTCAAATTCTCTATAGATGAGAAATTTCGAATAAAGAACCCATTGGTTCATAGGTAAACACTCCCTAGGCCTTTAGGCATTTTCTGGCAATCAACATTTCTGCTAGATACTCAAATTCTAATTAAGAATCTGTCAATCAGTAATTTCATCTAAACATATACCTACCTAATTAGAATTATAGGTATTTTTCTTATAATGTGTAGGTATAATGTATAACCTAAAGTTTCGAATGGCCGACGAATGCCAACATCAATGAACTGTTTGGAAATGAAATTCCTAGTATCACGAAACCAGTCAAATGTCACATTTCTTATGTAGATACAGGTATTTGGCAACGTAAGAAATAATAAGAATCATCTTCCATTATAGCTTATTAAGAAACTTTAAAAACAAATCGCAAGGCAACACCGGAATCTCAAGCCAGCAGTTCATTGAACTCTAATCTCAATGCCTACTCGCTCACTTTCATTGCTTAGGTAATCCCACTAATTTTATAAACTGGAAACACTTGGTTACTCACTCCGGAATGTTGCCTGTCTATTTTTGCTAAAACGTAGATTATTGCTGTAATAAATCAAGTTACGGTCCATTCCAGAATTCTAACTGTTAAACGGATTTCAGTTAGACCAGAACCCACAAAAATAAAAAAAATAAACCTAACTTTCAAAAATGTCGTTTCTAAATAGGCATTGCCGTTATCCGAATAGAAATCACAATAAAACCTCACCGTTTGAAGTTAATAGAATCTTTTTTCCGACGACATTTGCGAAATTCTTGCAATGTGCAAAAACTATTCTAAAATCGCCTTGACATGGCGCTAACTATCCCGCCTAAATTGGTAGCCGCCATTTTGCAATCATTTGCAATGTTAATTTCTGCTACCATTTTAGGATTTAAATTGTCTGTAAATTATTTTGTTTCACCGTTTTATGACGTAAGCTAGACTGTGATGTAAGTGTCATCTGTTGATTATATCCGGTTATTATTCGCATTTAGAGATTTTCTTTCTAATATAATGTTGATTTTTTACTCATGTCTGCAATTACTCTGTCATCTGACTGATTGTTTGTGTTTATCTTTGGCTGTCAAATACAACATCCTCTTTTATCCAAAGCAAAATATTGTTTATGGTAACTTGAAGAGAAAAACAAAAGAACAGCGGAAAATGGAAACAGAGGAAACAAATTTTAAGCAACGTTCGCATTTGCATTTATCAAAATTTAGGGAAATCAGAAGGGTTTTTGACAGATTGTAGAAGTAAAATTGTATTAGTAGAAATGGCCGTTATTTGTTTATTCTAAATCAAGCAGGCGATAATGATGTTGACGATATTCCTTCGAACACAAAACGTCAAGAATTAGCTCCCTTTGTTAAAAACATACGGACGAAACATTTCGAAGTTCAAACTGCGTCTTTCGTAAGGTAAATACACGTGTTGAATGCATCTCCTAAAATAGCTAAGGGTAAACAGCACTGTCAGAAGCATTGGGTACAAAAATAAACGGTGCCACATGGTCGGGAGGAGACCTGGCGCATTGAATGCTGATATAAAATGTCATTTTACGTTGGAATCAGGTTCAATTGGATGTTAGAGAATCGTTGCAACGCCTTACGTGGTATCTATCTATACTTCACTACATATTATAAAACAAAGTCCTCGGCCGTCTGTCTGTTCGAGATAAACTACTGCACCGCGTTTCATGCGGTTTTTACCAATGAATGGGGATATTCATGAGGAAGAGGTTTTTAATTCGTGTAAAATTCCTACGGGAACGGGAAAAATGGAATATGCGCGTACGAAGTCGCGGGCAAAAGTTAGTAAATAATAAAGCTGAAGAGTTTGTTCGTTTGAACGCGCTTATCTCTGAAAATACTAGTCGGATTTGGAAAATTCTGTTTGCATATGATAGCCACATTCATGGAAGTGCAAGCAGGCATTTTCTACGAATCTTCTAGACACATTCTGTTGAAAGTTTGGTACACAAAAATGAGATTCGTTCGGAACTCTTTGCACGCGAGTCCGACTCGCACTTGGCTAGTTTATTAAATGTTGCATTGTTTTTTTACGAAATGAATCCTCGCTCCTACTTAACATAATATTCTTGTTTACTGTCTACGACATTTTAAATTATTACTTCTGTTGCCTTATCCGTCTTTTACTATCTTCATGACCGCCAAACTAATGTATTGGCTGTCACAAAATATCGATTTCGTTTGATTTAATAACTGCAACTGTATTCAAAGCTTCCTTTCTCTCGAATTTATTATTTAATTTATTGATATCAAGAACAATAATTGCAGAATCATGATTGTATTTTATTATGCCAAAAATAATTCAGAATTATTTAATGATTGAAGTCTTCCTCATTACTGGATTAAGTTTTATTTTATTGGTCCTGTCAGTCGTTTTAATTGGCAAGTTATATGCAAGCTTGTACTGACAATGCTTTTTGTGCTTTTCTCGACGAATTCATTATTACTTCTACCTATGTTGAAGTTTTCTACTGATCATATGAACTCTTAATTCCAAATGTACATAAATTCACAATTTCCGGAGTACAGTGACAGTGTACCTAGTCTTTTTTACCCAAAGGTTGACTGGTACACTAGTGTGTATGTTTGTTACATCTACACTCGCAAACGGCTGGACCAATTATGATAAAATTTGGTATGCAGGAAGCTGACACCCTGGATTAACTCGGCTGCTTTTTATTTCGGGAGTGTGTTCTCTACGCATAATTTTTATCATTCACGTGGAGTAGCTAATAAACCGCGGGGCGCAGGTACATAAAAGTCAAAAAATATTCAACTCATCAATCTTTGCTGTTAACTGTCCGTTTTAATCCTACTCCCTCTGTTGCAGTTTCGGTAGCTCCAAGATGAATAAATGCATATCATATGACGAAATGAACATAATAACATGCTTAGCACGCGGCAACACTTGGCAATGCTCAGTAATTAAACTTTAATCGAGGGTAAATCGTGACAAACCTAATTGTATGTAACTAAACGAGTCCTTGAGCCAATTGTTTGCGCCTGGCTTCTTATCACCTGCTAGATTTTTACTATAAAACATAACTTAACATAATAAACTTGTTGGTAGTTATATTTTCGAGCCGTTTGGGGTTGAAACTCTTGGGTCTTGGGGTCCGAGTGCACATAACTTGTTTAAAGATCTCTCAACACGCTTAGTTGACAATTCACGTGACCCAAGGGCTGGCTTTTACCTCGGTCAAAGAATAAGCATTGGCAATGTCGCCAGTTTTTTGGGTACACTTCCAGTCGACAGCGATGCGGATGAATTTTTTGACGCCATATTTTAGGGTTAATTTAGTTAGGAGTTTTTATTTTTATTTCTAGTGTATATAGTTAGTTATGTATTTATGGTATAAAGCTTTACCAAACTAAACTCACGTAGGGAGTTTGCGAAGAAAAGAGGATATAATAAAACAGGGTGCAGCGATAATTGGTGGTGTACTATTGGAGCAGTTTTGTCTATGACTTAAGGAAGTTAAATGGTCAAAACAAACAATCTTTAAAACAAAAATAGAACAATAGAATCATAAATCAAAGTTTGTGCTCTGATACTGTAATTAAAATTGAAATAAATCAATTCAAAAAGTTAGCAGATGCATAGCTCATTCTGTTTGTATGCTAAAACAATATATGTTCAAATTAATCTTGCATTTTATCAAAGGGATTCCTAGATATTTTACGAGCCCCTATATGGGAATTAGGGTTTGAGGAATGTCATGTTGATCTATGTGGACTATTTTGACTGACGAAAGACCATTTCGGATTAAATTAGAGCAAATATGAGGCTAACAAACTTAGCTTATGGCGTTCCGTAGCATCCCGAGGGATGACGTGGCGTTCAGCGGCATGCCGCGGTAAGTCACATCATCATGCGAGATGTTTCAAAACAAAATCATGACAGTTCTCCATTGAAATAAGGTCGAAAATATAATCCTGTGGCAAGCCGTGCCGTCACTGGGCGCCTTTAGGGTTTCTCCCAAAGAAACACACAGTCAAATCGACAAGCTAGTTCATAATCCGGATACTAATGAATAATGACTGACGGCTTGAAAGTGATCAGTGACAAAGACATAAGACAATGTCTAAGTTAACGTTTTAAATGATTTATTCAAGGTGAATGAGGTAATTTGTATTGCAGCTACTGATATAATTATTACTTTAGGAATTGATAGAAGTACAAGGCTTAAGACGGCTATTATTGATAGTTTAGTGCAATTAGGGAACTATAATAAAGTATATGTTTTGCCGACTCCAAGTAATATGGGATAAGGGTAGGAAGACGATGAGGAGATCAACAAGAGAAGGATAAATACCACCTGCTTACTATAGAACGATTACCCTCCCCGACCTTTGTTTACCGAGCCAGCCCGCGTCGCCAGCCAGTAGTATCAAACTCCCTAAATAATAATTATGACCCAGCCTGTCTTTTGCTGTCCTCCCGAAACAACGCCGCTAAGCCGAGGTACGTATCCCACAGGGGATGCCCCTAGCAAGCAGTCATGTAGTTTTAATTTAGTTTGTAAGCCCTGGCTGGGGCTTTAAATTCATTTGAGGCCACCACAGGATAGTCCGGTTAAGCAGTAACCAGCCTTAGTGTGCTGAACTGCGAGTGGTCCCCGACCAAAAAAAAAAAACGTTTGGTAACGATTGATCAATAAAATAAAACTTAATTACAGTTTCTTTGGAAGCCCCAACCAAATCATTCAAATATTTTATCAGAGCCAATTAAATAACGGCGTATGAAGTTAATAAAAGCATCCTCCTAATATTATAAACGCGAAAGTTTGTAAGTATGGATGAATGGATGGATGTTTGTTACTCTTTCACGTCAGAACGGCTGAACGGATCTTGATGAAATTTGGCTCAGAGGTAGATTATAGTCTGGAATAATACATAGGATACTTTTTATACCGATATTCCCACGGGATCGAGATTTACGCGTGTGAAACCGCGGGGCTGCCACTAGTTATAAATATTATTATCTTGCTGTTTACAAGGCAAACAGTTTTAATTATGGATGTATGCCTGTTAAAATTAAATCAAAGAATGCGTTTCTTTTGGCTTCAAGGTTTGTTCTAAATATTTTAATGCACATTTCGTCGGGTTAAGGTCGATATTTTATTTTTTAATCAACTTTGATATACAATTTTTTATTGGCAAAGATATTAACTTGACAATAATTATTTTATGACTCGTTTGCCAATCGGAGTTTATGGTCTCGTTATTTTCGTCTCCTTATCTCTTCTCCTTAACTTTTGTGTTACGATGTTCTTAATTAGAGTATTGGAATGTTTTTCGTATTTTGGAATTTCACCATTTTGGTTGGGTTATGAGTTCTTCGATAGCCTTACTTTTACAGTATACCGTTGGAGTAATGCTATCATTATCCGCATTAAATCCGATTTCACCAACTTCCTCTCTTTGGTTACATCAATCTCCTATCTTACGCCAAGTTCGCTGACTATTCCAAACTGAGCCAGAGCCAGAATTAACTATGGCAACCAGCTCAAAATGGCCGAGTCAATAAAGCTCGACGAGTCCCGGAGACACGATTCAACTGTCTTGGATCCTACAACGAAATGAATCAGAAAAATCTCCTACGCCATCGTAGTATACTATTATAGAATTAGTTTAAACTATTCAGACTTTTTCAAAGTCAAAGTCAAAGCATTTATTTCAAATAAACCATTATGGGGTATAATATTGATAACTTTTGAATTGTCAAAGTCAGTCCCTCAAAAACATGAAGCTATTTGCACGTTCGAAAGCGTAGATCTCTATGGAGAAGAACGTGCAAGAAACTCCACGGACACTCTTTTAAATCATTTTATGTTTACAAAAATCCTGGTTACATTAACCTTGTTGCTTCTATATATGAGAACAATGTAAAGAAAGAAAAAAACAATGTTTATTATCAAATATTAAAATGAGCCAGTGGCAACTAAGGGATGACCAGTCTCTGCGGACGGCGCCCGTTTTTCAAGGAATATTACACATTCCATCTTACTCACAGCTCCCAACTTTTTCTCACATTCACAATTGAATTCAAAAATCATTCACGTACAGCATTACAAATTCAAAGTCGCACATTGTGATAATATTACCATGTAACCCTATCTCTGAATCTTGTTCAACATTAGTTTTTGTGCCATATTGTATCCTACTGTTTTGCTTGTGACCTTGCTTATTCTTGGCTTGTATTATATCAGCACTTGTCAAATTCGTGTTTTGTTTGTAGATCGTCTTAGCTATGTCGTGGATTCATGTTTTTGAGTTCAGCATAATCAGGGTATCTCTCTGAAATGTACGTCCGTTTCTGTATGTTTATTCTTTCTTTCTTCTAAACATATTCGGTGTTAAAAATATCACACGCATTCGTCGACGCGTGCGGCTATTATAGGTTTGTAACCTAGGCCACGTATACGTGTTGCGGAATTTGTTCGAAAGAGTCACCGCGGCCCTGGAACGCAAAGGGCTTTAGAAGGAACACGGATGGGTTTAGTCAGTAAGAGTCTGACACGCCCTTCCGCTCCACCCAGAGCGGAAGAAGTCATTTGATGATTTCCCATTCTTAAAAAAAAACGACACGTATACGTATCCACCTGCAACTAGCTTGCATGCAAGTTGCATTGTGGGCAACCTAGGTTTAATATGATCAATCGCTCGGTCGTGTCCCGCAATGTAATTCACCTTGCATGCGAGTTGCTTGCAGGTAGAAACGCGGCCTTACTCTTCTATATTTGCTACATCATATTAATCTAGCTGAGGCATCTTAATTCATAATCTTCATATCCCCTGAGAGTTGATATTAATACTACTGGTATATTCTTGTTTAGCTCATTCATCATCAAAAGGAAGTAGGGCTCATTCTTATCTTTAGGTCATACGGTATTCTAGATTAATGCGGTAATAAGAACCTACTTTTTGTTTAATCTTGTAATCTGTTACAACTGGACTTGCGTTGCTTCCTTCATAAGATTTCTAAGCTATATTTAGTTTTCTTGGCATTTCCTGGCCTTATAAATTGATATCGGATATTATTATAGCATTCCATAACGTGTATGGAATTTGCGTTATGAAATCCCCTGTTTTGAGATTTATACCTAAAATACTTAGCATTTCATCAGAAACCAGACATAATAAAATCATAGTTTTTAGGTCTACACATTAATTGGGCTCGACTTCCAGTCTTTACAGAATATTATATACTAGATAACGCCCGCGGCTCCGCCTGCGTTAAACTCGAAAATAATCCCAAGGCAACATACTCCCGGGATGAAAAGTGTCATCATATGTGTTATTCCAGACTATAATCTATCTCTGTGCCAAATTTCATCAAGATCCGTTCAGCCGTTCTGACGTGAAAGAGTAACAAACATCCATACATACAAACTTTCGCGTTTATAATACTAGTAAGGATTTTACTCGTCAAGACTGGTGTCATATCTTCTGACTTCCGACTATAAGTGACGACTCAATAAAATATGACCAATAAATTTTCTATTTCAAGTAATATACCACATCCATCAAACCTTTAATCACTCACTTCTCTCCTTCTCATTAATAAGTAAGACTCGTGCAAACTATAAACGCTCAGAAATAACCCAGTCCACAAGAACTTTCAACCATACATTACACCACCAGAATGTATCACTCATATTTATTTATCGCCATTCATATGTAACATTTCCTATAAAATTACCATGCTTTCACCGACAAATGCCATGACAACGATTAAATGCAAATCCACCTCAATGTTTCTTTCCGTAACTAGTAGTTGAGCCCACACCCGATGTTTAAAAGCAAAATTATTGCCCGTATTGGGTGCGGCCATTTTTTCATTGTCAATGGTGGATTGACTTGTTTGTTTGTCTTTTGTTTTCTCTGAATTATTAGTTGAGTTGATTGCTTAATTGGTTGCTCTGTTGGAATTTGTTGGTGCTGGGTCAGAGACAGTAGTTGTATCTTGGAAGAATGGCGTCTCCAGTAAGTGTTTTATCTCTTTGATATTGATTAGCGATGTTAGTGCTAATATTATCCACGGAACAATTATTTGTATGGCCTACAGATAGTTGTTCCGGGTCTGGCTGTTTGTGTATGTGACTTTGTATGTTTGTAAACGCACCCACGATACAGGAGAAATTCCTAGTATGGGGCAAAGTTTTTTCTAAAAAAAAAAAAAAACCTAGCACCCGAGCTTGTTGATCATATATATTGTAAAAATGTGAGTACCATGTCCCTTGCTAGCAAACTTAATTTTATCTCTGCTGGTATTGCTTTGTTGTACCTATTAGTATATAAGTGTGTGCTGTATATTAGTGGAATGTTGGATGCATTGTGCTCACATAATATAATCAATTGATCAATGTACCTATGTATACAAAACATTGTAAAACTTATATTTGAAAAGAGTAACTATGGAGTTTCTTGTCCGTTCTTCTCCATAAGAATCTACTTTTTGCGAATGGACAACTAGAGTCACTTATATTTTAATTTTAAACTGTAAATTTGACGTTCAAAAGTGCCTTTTAATGGTCTAGTTGAAATAAATGAATTGACTTTNAAATGAAAGAAAATTTAAAACTTACATTAAAACCACACTTTGTAAACAAGCATATTACAAACTAGATGATTATATTAAAGATAAGAATGCTTGGAAACATGCTGGTCCTGCTCCATAGGACAATCGAGGGTATAGTAGAAAAAGTCAAACTTGTTTTATTTACTGGTGTACTTTCAGGTTTTTAATATGTAATTTAACTCACACACTGATCCATTGTTTTTAATTATATTGTAAATATGTGAGTACCATGTCCCTTACTAGCAAACTTAATTTTATCTCTGCTGGTATTGCTTTGTTGTACCTAATAGTATATAAGTGTGTGCTGTATATTAGTGTAATGTTGGATGCATTGTGCTCACATAATATAATCAATTGATCAATGTACCTATGTATACAAAACATTGTAAAACTTATATTTGAAAAGAGTAACTATGGAGTTTCTTGTCCGTTCTTCTCCATAAGAATCTACTTTTTGCGAATGGACAACTAGAGTCACTTATATTTTAATTTGAAACTGTAAATTTGACGTTCAAAAGTGACTTTGACTTTGTCAGAGCAACGTTTGTTCCAAAAATATCTTAGACTATGTTCATTATCATCACTTCCACAAAAAAGTTGATCCAATTTTGAAGTCCAAAATTCTAAATCATCTACCGATACCACAAGTCGCACAGACGTCCTTAATTCCGCTCGATATCGACTGAATTTCAATTATCCACAGATTACACTCATTCGAAACTGTTACTAAACCTGTTCAAGCATTTGGGTCAATCTTTTCAAATGGACTTACTTTTTCTTTGACGCAATTCCAAGAGAAAGGGGTTGACGGCTCTGATAAGTGCAGAGCACTAAAATGCAAGCAATTATAGCCTTTATTGCGAAGCTACATTGATTATAACTGCATGAAGTCAAGCAAAATCCATAAGCGATCATAAGCTATTCAACATACACGAATTAATCTTTAATCTCCAGTCTTACATATCGTCGACTATTTTTGCATACAATATCTTTCGGCTTTCACTTACACATTAATCATTAAATCATTACCCATGATATTTTTAACACTTTCTTTATAAACGGATACTGGTTCTAGATTATCTTCGAAGACAGAATGCCTACGGTAGCACGATAAATCACTTATGGAACTGTGTCGATTCTATGATCTGTGAGTTTCAAACGAAAGTACTACCTATTGTCTTGATCATGAAGCATATTTTTTTCTAAACGTTTCTTCTGTGTTCCAAGAAATTTAAATTTGCAGCCATCGTTCCGTTGCCTTGTGAATAACCAATGGAACGTCAAAATATTTTACGCCATCTTCGTCCGAGTGCTATCGGTGGCTGTTTGAACATGTCAAAGTAATTGCTATTCAGCCATCAGTGACTGCTTTTTATTGACGTCCGTATGAGGACGGTGAAAGAATATTAATTCTTGATATTGGAAACAATACAAAAGACGTGTTTGGATACCGCTTGAAGAGAAATTACCATTTACGTATGTTGAATTTTATTCTAATGAAAGTCATATTCTTCGATCGGTTCGATGTTGCTACACAGACAGTGATTTGGTTAGCCTTGATTTGTTCCTCCTGAATCCAGTCAGGACATGCACTCCAATATGTCAAATCATGAAGAGTCAAAAATGTCGCTACTGCAACATCGGTCTCAACCATTTGTTTTACCAGCCAGTGACACTTTGTGCTAGAGCATCTACATCTGATTACGTGACCCAAATCCAAGAGGAAAGCACCAGATTTTTTCCACTTAGCCTGATACCAGTTTCAGCCAGCTGTTCCATATGATCAGAAATAAATTTGGAAGGTACGCCTCCTTTCATCGACCTCTTTCGAGCTTAACCCGTGTCAAGGTGCCGCCCACGGATGCGAATCGGTGTAAAATATCGACTTGGTCCAATTTCGAGGCATATTGTCTTATACGGTGCTCTTAGTCATGATTACAGGCTGATGCATCAGGGGCGAGGCTTCGAGAATATCTGGACAAGGACTAATGGGAGGTCTGAATATACGCGCTTATTATGTATCAGCTATAATGATCTAAAATACTTTTATGGAGTCAAATTTTTCACTTATATCAATTTAGGTAGCGTGGTCCTGCCATTGATTTAGATGACCGATCTTTTTAATCTGCTTTCCGATTTTGGTCTACCTATTATTTTTCTGCAATTTCTTTGTCCTTCTTGATTTTATAGCATTGGCCAGTACTTTTGTAACACTCGGCAACTTGCTTCTAGTAATCCAATGATACGACTGACCTTAACAAGACGAATTCCGACGTACACCTCTACCATGCAATCATTAACAATAACGACTATACAGATTTGCGCAGCCAATAAGAAAGGCATCAATATTTTACCCATAACTTCAGTTTCTGTGTTAACGACGATTCCACTTAAAAATAAGGTTTTATTCTTAACAAGTTTATATTTATGTTGAATTGATTTGTGAGTAACGGTGTCTTTGGACGTTTCGTTTCCCGGAAATAAGTGATTGAATTACTCTTAAATTATTTGCCTGTTTAAGGGTATTCGGTTATATTCCACAGTCGTTTTATTATGCCTAGTGGTTGATTCCAGTCGAATCAGCGTTCATGGAAATTGGTTCGACTAATTATTTAGCTTCAATTATCTAGCTTTTGTCTGCGACGTACGTGCGACCTGTTTTTTCTATCCCGTTTTTATAGCCGTCTTCCTCATGCATGTGGCTATCATATACAAAGAATTTTCCAAATCCGACTGGTAGTTCCAGAGATTAGCGCGTTCAAACAAACAAACTCTTCAGCTTCATTATTAGTACCTATAGATTTGTTTTATTCAGCCTTTTCTATTTCATTAGAAAAGTGAGGTGACTCAAGGGCCTCCTATTCTTCTTCCCTATTTTGAGGTATTGTGGACAAGCAAGCCTGGAATCCAAAACCAATGTTGGAAACTTCTCGTACTCCTAAAGCACCTTGTTTAGAATCAATAACTTGTTCAAAACTATGTGCTGTAACAATGATGATTTTTTAAACATCAGCATCTTCGTCTCCATCAAAATCATCGTCTGATTTAAGACCTTCATCTTACATATCTTTTCGATTACCAATCCCACCTTGTAGTTCCCATTAATCCTTCAACAAAGTATCTTCACAGTACATTAGTGTAACTTTACTGCCTCAGCTACATAATGACGTAAGTGTAACAGCATTGTTCGTTCAAGTATGTCTGTTACGTGGTGGGAACTGTGGTGGTATCTGTGTGGTGTTTCGCCATATTGCCATAATTGTGGGGCATTATGTTAGTTTTGTAAGTCCGCGTCGGACTATGTCGATTGAGCAAAGTGTTGCTGGATTTATCTGTTTGTGATTGAGAACTTGGGAGTTTGATGACAAATGGTTTCATTGTCACCTTACT
Organism: Mamestra configurata; assembly: GCA_002192655.3. NCBI lineage: Eukaryota > Metazoa > Arthropoda > Insecta > Lepidoptera > Noctuidae > Mamestra > Mamestra configurata. The sequence continues at coordinate 163,391 of NDFZ01005246.1, forward strand.
TTATTTGTTCTTGCTGTTTTCTAGGTGGTTGTGAACACTTTTGTATTGTTTAGTTATCTTTAGAACTTAGATCGATCGATCGATCCCGTCCCTAGCTGTCCTCCCCCCAGCGACACCCTAAGCCGAGGCCCGTACCCCACAGGGGGTGCCCTTAGCGTGCAGTCGATTAGTTTTTTATAAGCCCTAGCTGGAGGCTTTAATATTATATTAAGGCCACCACAGGCAAGCCCGGTTAAGCAGTCGACAACCTCATAAGTTGAACTGCGAGACGCCACGCAAAAAAAAATCCAATATTGTTGATTTCTTGAATATGATTACTGAACCCACATATGGACATTAGTGCACAGAGTTCTCAAAATGTAACGAAATGAATCTTGTCTGAGAATCATTTGCGATGGACTGAAGTCACGAGTGCAGCTGAGCTGTTCCATCTTGATGAAGACAAGGAGAAATATACTGCGCTATTTAACACACCTTAACTCACGTTAACATATATTATAACTCAATTAATTGAAGAGGCATTGAAAAAAGAGGAAACAAATATTAAAGCAAAACAATTGGTTCATTTGCTCGGAATACTCGACTGGCCTGTTGGTCGAGTAGTGACCCTGACTGGTCGTGGGTTCGATTCCCACCCTGGACAAACCTTTGTGTGATGAGCACGATCGTTTGTTCTGTGTCTGGATGTAATTTGTCTATAATATGTATGTATTTAGAAATATATAAGTATGTTTATCAGTTGTCTGGCTGCCATAGCACAGGCTCTGCCTAGTTTGGGATCGGATGACCGTGTGAGTTGTCCCAAGATGTTATTATTATTTCCTTTATTCATTGTTTAGACATATAAATTACATTTTTGAATATTAAAATACAAAGATATAAAAATATAAAAAAGTAGCCCACCGGTATCGGGAACAGGGTCAAAGCTTCCGGTAGTCAGGGCCTCTGAGAGAGGAACCTCCTAACTATGCGCGCCGTGTCCAGGAGTACTGCTTTCTGGATCAAGCCCTTGATCCAGCTGCCCAACGAGAGCCTCTTTAGATGTTGGTCGAGGCTCTTGGCAATTATGCCATTGGCTGTCACTTATTATTATTATACTATAGTAGGCGCCAGATAATCGTGGAATAACGGTCATTGACCCACCTACAATTATTGACATTTTTAATTTGAAAAACGAAATTAATGACACAAAGCTGTCCCGAATCATCATCTCTCGTGATCCTTAACATTGTCTAATAATGAAAAACGATTCATATTTAATTGTTCAGGTACCTATGAACAGTTATTAGGGAAAGGTCAATATACTTTATTCCACATTTATCTGGCGCCTACTATACCAGTTAATCTAAGAAATGAAGCTCAGCAATAACCAGGGAAACTGTTATAATAAAGAAATATATCCTGCTTAAAATCCCGTAAAAGTAAACTTGAACAAAATTATTGGAACATTGATTGTCAAAAATTAATATAATTCTATATTAGTTCAGTTTTTACGATCGGCTCATGTCGAGATTAATTTTAAAGGTGATACCATAAAAGTTTTGTATGTCCCTTTTAGTTTATTGCTACCGGTATTTTATCACCTGAAATTATTTTTTATTATTATTTTGGAATTTAAATACGTACGTATATTGTGTGCTGTAATACCCTGCAAGGTGTTTAAAATTGGCCCTGCCTTCAAACGTAACTCCACAGACTTAGTAAATAAATATGAGTAAATAAAGACATTATAGAAAAAACAAAAAAGTATCGTCCCACTGCTGGGCCTATGCCTCTCCTTACTGCTGCCAATCCTGCCTACTGGCCAAGTTAGACCCTCAAACATGATCAGATCGTCACACCACTTCCTCAGTCGCTAAGATAGTGACGATCTTCTATATCTGTCCGGGTCCATTCATGCGAAGTGGCCAGCCGTCTCCTACATAAGCTGACAATTGTTCCTAAACATCTATTCTCGATGATAAAAAAAACCTAATAGTTAATTTAATACAACCCTGGGGGGCTACTCTCTAAACCCGAATACCGTAGTTTCGGGCTTAGTTGCGGGCGTATTCTACTCCGTATCACCTACGGACTTACGATTAGTTCCGAACCCGAACTAAGAATGAATGACAACACTATTTGACAGTAACTGTCAAATCGTGTTCGAGAGCTGAATTCGAGTTCGATTTGACAGTTACTGTCAGTAACTGTCAAATCGTGTTTTCATTCATATGTAGGTGATACGGACTAGAATACACCCACAACTAACCCCGAAACTACGGCCTTGGGGCTTAGAGAGAAGCCCCCCTGAAGCGATTGGGCTCGTAATGCTTTGTTTTGCATCAATTCAAAATCGTGGTCCTGTTGCTAATGACCCCATTAAAAAATTTAGCGCCAAAGGACCTATAAATATTTTTTATTATTCACTTTAGTATTGAATGCAGTTAATTTGTCAGAATGTGAGAGTTATCATGGTTTTGTTTTATAAAATATGGCGATCCAGGCTTAAATGTCATCCTATAAAATTGTCGATAAAACCGTGAATTTCTTTAACACCTATAAAATATTATATGACTCGATATAATGCCGAAATTGTTTATATGAGACACTTTGGAATCTTCCTTTTGGACTTAAGTTCCACCTACGCATGCGGACAAAGTCGCAGAAAAAAGCATGACTCACAGACAAGATACAGGATTAAGCGATGACGACCAACTGCTTTTGTCACTACAAGCAATTTCATTTTTGAGTAAGGTTGTATTTTATTTAATGTGAAATGCGTGTTGTATGAGGTGCCAACTTTTTAACGAAGTTTAATAAGCTTGCACATTACTTTATAACAATGACAGTGCGCAACTGGCAGAATGGCAATCAACGCGGTATAATTTCAGATTTCTGCCAACCAATTTTTCAATTTATCAAACGCTAACTTTTCCCCGGGCTTCGTTCCTGTGGCCTATAACCACAAGCACACTGCATTCTCCAGTATAAAAACTAGCTAGTGACATTTAACAAGAGTTTTCTTTCTCTGTCTTTCATCATCATCATCATCATCATATAAGCCGAAAGACGTCCACTGCTGGACATAGACCTCCCCACGCGTGTCGCCACAACAACCGGTCCTGTGCATCTCGCATCCATCGGCTACCCCCGACCCTCACCAGGTCATCGGTCCACCTTGTGGGAGGCCTTCAAACGCTGCGTCTTCTGTCTCTGCCTTTTCACCAAAATACATTATCGGATCAGTATTTACAATCAAACAAACTATCAATTATATTATTTCCGCTGCACGTTTCATTCATTTCGAATTCTAACCAGACAATACGTCTCCTCAAAACCCATTAATTACCCTATATAATAGTAAACGCCACATGTCACTCCATCTATGTTATCAGCCGACAATCAGGCCATAATGCGTGGCCTGCGCACACGCATACACAGGGTTGCCAACCTTACTCTATTATGGAGTACTAGTTTTTGCCCTGACTTCGTACACGTATAGCCCGTTTTTACCCGTTCCCGTAGGAATTTCGGAAAATCCTTTGGTGTTCCCCTAAACTCCCCAAGGAATCTACATGCCAAATTTTAGCTTTCTACGACCAGTAGTTTCGGCTGTGCGTTGTCTGTCAGTCACTCAGTGAAGAGGTTTATAAATATGCGAGTAAATTGATTGTACTCTATTTCTTAAATAATGAATAAACTAGAGTACCTACGCTAAGATATCCTATTTATTTTCTTCTAATTTTAAATTTATTTGAATGAATTCCATTCATTTGACTGACAGTTTTTTGTTTAACGTACATTTTTAAAACAACGAAAATCGCTTTAGTTTCTCAAAAAGTTCTCTTTTAAAAATGACAATAAAATGTATCTTTTTTATTAGTCTTTTTCTCTTGTACTCTCTTTATATTGAGAAATACTTTATTTATTTAAAAAAAAAGTTGGTAACCCTGCGTATACATAGAGCCGGAAGGGGTGGGCGCTTTGTTTGTCCGGCTGTTTGTTCCTCGCAAACCTGAGACCCTGGTACCTTGGTCTGTGGGACGAGGTCTAATTTCTGTGTGTCAATAGTCGTTAGTAGTGAATCCTTTGAAATGCTTTGAACCTCTTTGGGTTTATGATTGCCTGGTAGTCCACAGTGTTGCTTTGTTTTTTTTCTGTCACAAGTGTACTCTATTGCCGCTTAAATATTAAGTTTAGATCCCATACAAAAAACTTTATTTTTTTTCGGGTTATGTCTCGAGTCTCCGACTCGCAATTGGCCGGTTTTTTTACAAGTTCAATAAGTACAACTTGTTCTGAGCAAACATGATACCCTGGTACGGATGTAATGAATATTTGCAAAAGGGATGTTGGATGCCTTATGAGCATGTTAAGTTTAAAGGCAAATGCTGAGTCATCTCAACCAGGATGTGGTTGTCGTATTTGTATTAATTATGAGGGAAATTATGTCCTTGTTAGTGGGAATGATTAATTTTATTACAGCTTTTAATGTTGTTTGTTTATTGGGATTGGCGGAGAAGCGAAATGAGGGACTGTGGCTAAAAGGGACGGCTGCTCATGACTTGTGCACTGTGGATTTCGGTAGCAATTGAGTGCTTATTTTTAAGCTTTCTAATTAGTTTTTTCAACTACTCAACCACGTGGCGTTTTCATCCAAAACTCTCAAACGGTTACCAATACATAGGTGACGCGTGGGGGATGTCGATATATAAAGCACTGGCGTCTGCCTGCGGTAGTCATATATTATTTCCCAAACGAACATTTTCCCGGGATTAAAATTTTCCTATGTTATATTTCAGGACATGGTATATCTGTGTGTAAGTTTCATCAAACCTGTGCAGCCGTTGTGACGTGAAGAGGTAACGCACAGGCAGAGACAGAATTGCTTTCGCGTTTACAATATTATATAGCAGACTAGCGGTCCCGACAGACGTTTGTCCGATCCGAACGTTTGCTTTGTGTCTGACGAAAAAATATAGAAATCGATTGCAGCGCCACCTACCAGGTCCAATTGAGAATCTAAACCATTCTCGAATCCCCTTGAACACACAAATAATTTCATAAACATCGGTTCAGCCGTTTAGGAGGAGTTCACTGTCAACACACGTACAGAAGAATTATATATATAAAGATATGGCTTTGTCGCTGAAATTATGAAGACGATTACCGGAACACTTGCTCCGGAAAGAAAGCTTATTATTCTCGTTCAAAAATTCATTATTGACGAAAATATTTCGTCCGTTCACCGCTGTGTTTACATCCAAACCAGGTGTTGCCAGATTTAGAACGCACGCGCGTAAACACGAGTTACTGTACATCCTGCGCCTGCGCGTTTAGATTTTATTATTTAGTTTATGTTTGCTTTGGATCGTGTGACGCCGTGTTGGCCGTTTTAAAATGGTGTTTGCTTGTTTGTTGTGAATTCCTTTGTAATGTAATGGCAGTTTTTCAGAAGTTCTGTTGGATGAAATAATTAGTACATCGTTTCTAAGATACTAAACACAAGTATAGAGTTGCGTCATGTTCGTAAACGGGCGCCGTCAGTAGAGACTGGTCATCCCTTAGTTGCCACTGGCTAAGTTTAATATTTGAAACTATACATTGTTTTTTCTTTCTTTACATTGTTCTCATATAAAGAAGCAACAAGGTTAATGTAACCAGGATTTTTGTAAATATAAAATGATTTAAAAGAGTGTCCGTGGAGTTTCTTCTCCATAGAGATCTACGCTTTGGAACGTGCAAATAGTTTCATGTTTTTGACGGACTGACTTTGACTATTCAAAAGTACCTGATAATGGTTTATTTGAAATAAATGATTTGACTTTGACATTGACTTTTGCACTTCTAAATCGTTTAATTAACTTAGCATAGGTCTTTTCATCACTTCCCGTGGATGTCGTAAGAGGCGACTAAGGAACTCACCAGAGAATTGGCAGCAGTATTCTCTGTACATTGCAACAGCTACACTGCGATCGCCAACCCGCCTGCCAAGCGTGGCGATTATGGCAAACCTCCCCATATGTTTGGGGGAGGCCAGCGTGGACGTCTTTCGGCTGATATGACAGGACATGAGGTCTTTTCAGAGACTTCGTTCGATTGTGAATTCTGTACTGCCGACCTACTATGACGTGCTAATGCCATCGAATTCCGATGATGTAAAAGGGATAGTGATATTCGCTATGTATAGCTCCGTCTCTCTCTTTTAGAGCGAATCATGATCGTTTTAAGACTTCATAGAGTAGGGCCTGTGCCTTTGTAAATCCGACTCAATAAGACTGAATTTGGCTTCCCTGGATAAGAAATAACTTTTCTTCATAACAAAGGGATCTTCTATACAAAATTTCTGCTTTTTAGTCCATTTCGGACTGGGCGTTTGGAGTCAGTCAGTGAGTGCATCAGATTTTTTTTTTGCGTTGCGTTTGCTCTTGACTCTAGTCTAGGTCAGAGATGACAGAGACAAAGTCGACGATGGAGTGAGCTTTCCCTGAAGACGCCTGTTCACTCGTAACTTTGAAGAGATTCGGGTTGTATGCGTTCGGAAACACAGACGCAGGCAGAGTTCCACTCCTGTGCTGTGCGCATTATAAAAGACGTTTGGAAACGCAAATTGGTGCTTTGTATGTATTTCAGAGATTAGTGGATCCTTTAATTCAAGAACAATATTCACATTAATGGACCTTGAAGATAGCCATTTGGATAACAATTTAAGCCTAAAAACTCATTTGCAATTTACAGATGACCAAATAACTGACAGTCCTTCATACCACTATAAGTGCTGAACTAGAATGTTAATGGTAACAAACTGAAATAATTGTATGCCTGCAATCAGAGCACAAGTATTACACGTATAAACGACAACCGCATTGCAGTAATAACCACCATTTTGAACTGATACCGTTTCGAGGGTCTGACCGATAAATTGCGAAATTAAGTTATGACGATCAATATTGAGAGCAATGGCTGTACCGTTTTTGGTCCTTACAGTTGGAAGTATGATAACTTGTATTTGTGTCTAATGTTTTTGGAGACTGGGTAATACTTCCTGCTATTTTTATATAATCTTCCAGAACAAAAGAGAAGAGGAGCTCGGGTCGATCTTCAAGGTTAAGCAACGCTTACCAAGGTTGGTGTGTGGATGGGTGACCATCTTAACATATCGAGACTTCCGTGCCTCGGAGAACTTCCTGCTATTTTTATATAATCTTCCAGAACAAAAGAGAAGAGGAGCTCGGGTCGATCTTCAAGGTTAAGCAACGCTTACCAAGGTTGGTGTGTGGATGGGTGACCATCTTAACATATCGAGACTCTTCCGTGCCTCGGAGAGCACGTTAAGTCGTTGGTCCCGGCTGTCATTTGGAGATCTTTGGCAGTCGTTACGGATAGTCAGAAGCCAGAAAATCTGAGATCAGTCTTACCAAGGAGTACTGTGTTAATGGGTTGTGGAGGTCTGGTAGGCAGCCGCTCCACGAAAAATACTGGTATTCAGCTGAATCCGGTTTGACTGGAAGCCAACCCCAATATAATTGGGAAACGGTAAGGCAGGCTTGGTAGCAATTTTGGTACGGACTTCGGGTTTAGAGAGTAGCCCCCCCTGTTTCGTAACCAGCCAATGCAAGATATCCCGCTTGAAAAATCACATCACCAATAGTCTACAATACTGGCTACTAAATCCAAGTCTGGCCCATATCGCATTGTGTTCTAATAAGTACTTTCTCCAGTCTCCTAGATACTAGGTATTGACTGTCTTAGCGTAGAAAGTGCACACATGTTGCGCTGTCATTTGCGACTAATTGTGGTCGTAAATATGTCTCCAAGGTATATCTTTGCTAATTGTATGGCGTGACAATCATAGACTTGTATTATTATAAAGATAAGGACAACCTTAAGATAACTCTACCTATTCCGATCTCTGGTTATCAGAGATCGGAATAGGTAGACTATATTTACCTAATGTTCGTGGAAGTAAGTAACATAGAGTTGATAATACCTCCTCTGGAATCCCGGAATCATAAACATTAATAACTTAAAAACTATTGATTTTTAAAATGTATTTATTTACGTAACGCTTCCGTGTTTGGTTCACAGAAGTTCATATGTGTATCAAATTTTGCGGTCAAGTAGATGCGGAGAAAATTGTCTGTGACAGACAGACACCCGAGTGGTGATCTTATAAGGGTTCCGTTTCTTACGGATATTTGGAACCCTAACAAGCAGGCAGGCATTTCACAACATCGTTCCTTGTTCAAACCTACAATTTAAAGGCGTTGTCCAATCCAAAGTGCTCTACAAAACCAGTAATATTAACAAAACCTGCAATCCTACAAGTATAACACTTATACACAAGTAGCAGCAGTACCAATAGCAACTATTTATCACATACCATAGTCATTTAAATGCTAGTGTAGTGAGAGGTATAGCACAAGGCCGTCGTGGTACTTCCAAGAGTAAAGCTTCGAGTACACGATGAAAACTTGTTTTAATTTAACTTTCCGGTTTATTTTCGTCACAGCGGATTATCGTTTGAAACGTGGTCGGTGTTGAAGTTCAAGATCATTGGGAAAGTTTTGGCAGTTTTTGAGATATGAGTTTTTTTTTTTTTTACGATGACCACTGCAAGTTCTGCACACTAAGGCTGGTTACTGCTTAACCGGACTATCCTGTGGTGGCCTCAAATGAATTTAAGGCCCCCAGCCAGGGCTTACAAACTAGCTAATTATCAAAAATGACCGTTCGCTAGGGCATCCCCTGCGGGGTACGGACCTCGGCTTAGCGGCGTCATTTCGGGATTTGAGTTCAAAATAAAAATAAAAAATTTCAAACTAGCTTTTGCTAATACTTCGTACGCGCATATCCAATTTTTCCCGTAGAAATTTCGGGACGGACAATACACCTAAACCTTCCTCATGAATTACCCCATCTATTGGTGAAAACCGCATGAAATCTCTTCAGTAGTTTTTGAGTTTATCGCGAACAGACAGACGGACGCGGCGGGAGACTTTGTTTTATAATATGTAGGTAGCATTTATAGGTTCTTAAACTTTTAGTCATAAGGGACCAGTTGACAAAATTTCTATCGTGCAATGGAGCATCAACTTTTTGGAAAGATACAGTACATACAAGTTAGTAAATTTTAATCAATAAAACGTTGTTGTATCCATAGAATCTTGCAGGCTTTGAACAATTTTAGTCGCGTTAACGCATAATACTAGAATCAATTAGATTGAAGATTCAATTTAGAGAGTTTTAATCAGTTGTGCGAAATATCTGATTGTACCTACTACGTCTCCGCGGACCACTTTGGGTGCTACCAGGGTGCACCACGCGCGTGCAGTAGGCCACAGTAAGGGTAGGTAGGCCCATACAAAATGCCTAAAAAAAAAATTCGTATCGTGATTTCAACCCTGAATAAAGTGGTGAGATTTTTTTTTGGGCATCATGTATGGGCTGGCCTACCCTTTCTGTAGCCTACTGCTCGCCGATGGGGACCACCAGTCGTCCGTGGACCACCGGTTAAGAATCACTGATTTATAGGCCCTTTTGAATTGTCTAGGTGAAGCTAGTTCTGCCACGACGTGAAGAGCAGCAAGAATGTTCATCAGTAAAACACACTCACCGCCCCTATCTCTGACTGCTACGAACTGATAGACGATGGATCAACACGCAGGTTCTCGGATGGATCTTCAGTGTTTGTGTGGCGTCGCCCCGCAGTCCATGGCCCACCTCTTGTCTTTTTTTTTTAAGGATGGGAAATCATCAAATGACTTCTCCCGCTCTGGGTGGAGCGGAAGAAGTCATTTGATCCAACCCAATCCGTATCCGAACCCATCCGTTTTTTTCCATCCCATTCCTTCTAAAGCCCTTTGCGTTCCAAGGCCGCGGTGATTCTTTTGAACTAATTTTGCAACCCTAGCAGGCTCTGGCCCTGGCGCTCCAAACCTGAATAACTGTGCCCTGGGAAGGATGTTATAGTTTTAGACACAAAATGGGCGCTTCTGTAGTGAGTTTTAGAGGGGACACCTTTTGTTAGGACCATCTTATCTTATAAATTATGAAATTATTACTTACTAGCAGTCGCCCGCGGCTCCAGCCGCGTAGATGTCGAAGATTACGCCAAGGGAACATACTCTCGGGATAAATATATCCTATGTCCTTTCCCGGGACTCAAACAATCTCTATACCAAATCTGAATACCAGTATTTTACGTGGAGTGGCAGCCTATCAGACCTCCGTACCCGTACCGTACCGTGTTACCCAGTAACACGGTACTCCTTGGCAAGACTGGTGACATATTTACTGGCTTCTAACAATCCTTAACGACTACCAAAGATCTACAAATGACAGCCGAGACCAACGGCTTAACGTGCTTTCCGAGGAATCTCGATATGTTAACGATGGTCACCCATCCACAGACTGACCGCGACTGTGCGGCTGTTATTATTTAGCTCCGAGCTCCTTAGATAAATAGACTAATCTAATAAATAATTATGTAGACTTCATTTCAAATACAACTAATTTACGCCTCAATAAAGATTTTATCAGGCGTCTAACATTTCATTAGAAGTTTAGCTAACGCCTAGACTTGTACCGGTGGAACTAGTCTTAAGTATATTGAAGATATTAGATAATTTTGTGACGTCATCAGTAAGTTATATCAATCAATCAATCAAAATATATTTTTTTAGAATATGGTGTTACAGTAAATTTATTTCAGCATATCCTGCCATAACATGGCGTGCAAATGTATTCACAATAATCGATGTCAAATAATTAATTTAACTTATAAATTGCAGACTCTATTGACTTACATACAACCTGTAGCGCCCTTTATTTGGATGACAAACCGTCAAATGACTTCTCCCTCTCCGAGTGGAGCGGGAGGGAGTGTCAGCCTCTTACTGACTAAAACCCACCAGTGTGGCTTCAAAATGTCCTCAGCGTTCCAGGGCCTAGGTAACTCTTTCGAACAATTCTGCAACCATATTCCGAGGTTGGATGGGAGACTGGTGTACCTCTCTATGTTTAAGAAATGAGCTTATTGTGATTTTATGTAGATTTACCTGTTACCTATTTTTTTTTGTGAATGGCTTCTCGCAGGTCAACCTAGGAGGTCGGTTGCTTAATCGGACTTGCATGTAGCGGCCTTAACGTTATGATTGGATGCCCGTTTTCTAAAAATGTAACCTAGCTAGATCGATTTATTGCCCCCGAAACTAGCTTACATGACATTGCTCGTTTAAAACGTCCAAGCCAGGGCTTATTAAAAACTTAATTTTACGTATCATATATGAATCAACTAAATTTATTCTTGGTATGGGCCTAGATCTACACTGGACAGCAAATAAACCGAGCCACCCGCTACCTAGGCACTCTAAATCGATTTTCTCAAAAACTAAAAAACCTACAATTATCAAAGTTATACCTACAAAAAGTGCGTTTCATGGTGATTAAAATGGCTACAAATTAATTCGAAAGTACCGTCAACTCACATTGTAATCAAGCAACAAACACAATGCTAACGATTTGCTCTGTTTTCACCAGAGTTTGAAATTTGCGTTCTTTTTCTTTGATAGTTGTAAGTTTTATACTTTTTATTTGCTGACCAGTGTATATACTAGTGGAACTAGTCCTAAGTATATTGAAGTTATTAGATAAGTTTGTGATGTCATCGGTAAGTTCTCCAACCTGTCGCGCCATACGGTTCGCCTTACAATCGAAATGTATGTAATTATTTGTAATTGGTCTAATGTGAGTTTTGATTGCTCTGATCCAAAGGTTATCGTGTGTGTGGTAGTATAGATTTTTTTTTTTAATTCTATGGCGACTTAATGGCTTTCCGAAATGGGAACAAAGTTCAAATTCTTGCTAAGAAAGGTACATTGCTTGCTGTTAGGCACGTTCGAAGTTTCTTTTCAAATAAAAAAAAATAGTTAAAAAAAACTAAAAAAACAAGCTTTTATAGAAAAATCCAACTAAAAAACAGAAAATAAAAATTAATAAATTTGATTAAGAATAATGTAAAAAAGAAATGAATGTACATTATTGTTAAAAAGCGTGGGGTGCATTTAAAGTGAAGATATTATCAAAGTGATGATTCTTCTACTCATTATCTGTCAATAAAATGTTTATAACTATTGACACTATGCACCCCACGCTTTTTTACAATAATGTACATTCATTTATTTTATGTGCGTGTTAAAAACATCCACACTAGTATTATAAATGCGATAGTGTGTATGTCTGTCACCTCTTCACGCTTAAACCGCTGAACTGATTAAATGAAATTAAAAAGCAAAGGAGTGGAACTCTCTGCCAGCGTCTGTGTTTCCGAACGCATACAACCCTAATCTATTCAAAATTAGAGTGAACAGGCTTCTTCCGGGTAAGCCCGCTCCATCGTCGACTTTGTCTCTGGTATCTATGACCTAGACTAGAGTTAAGAGCAAACCCATAAAATAAAAAATGGTACAGATATAGATTAAATCTTTGAGAAGGACATAGGCTAAATTTTATCGCGAGAAAAGGGCTTGACACCGCCACAATCTAGTAAATACTGTTTTCAAGTTTTCCCTTAAATATACTAAAATGATTGACATGCCATTACCAATTTCTAGTTCAACAAGTTTTTACGAAAACCGATGAAAGACTCAGAATAAACCGTTTTTTGTCACAATGTGTACGGTTACAAGAACGGAATTTAATTGTTAGCGATTGATATCAATTCGTGCCTATTCAATTATTTATAACAATAGTAGGTACATGTAGTTATTTTATTTGTTGACAAGCATTACAGATTTTATCGGCAACAGGTTAAAAAAATTACTTCCTCTTCTTAGTTTTTTTTTGTTTGATATTAAACGGCTGAATTTCATTCATTTGACTTTGTCTTTAGCGAGTATATTTGTCACCGGAAAATGGCAAAATCCGTAAGACTATAAAATAACCTGAGAGATTGTAAACTCTCGATAAATTGTCAACTGTACATTTGAAATACCTTTTTGCGCATCAAAATTTGATAGTCTACAATATTTCAGAAGTCATTCCGAGAAATTGTGGACTGAGATGCTCTCACTACGGCGCACACTGGGAGCCCCTGGGTTATACTTAAGACTGAATCTTTAGAGTTTGATGTGGTTGTAGAATTGAGTGTTTTAAACACTTGGTTAGAGAAACCACATCAAACTCTTCAACAAAACCATGCCTACAAACATCCATAGATACGTATTTTCCATCACAAATTACACCATATCCTATTTATAGTGTTCCCACAGGTTAAAAAGTAATCACGCCCGAGAAATGGCCGATTCGCGTGGTACCGAAGGACCAGAACTTCAAGACCTTCCCTTCCCTTCTTTGGTCCTTCAACTCTAGATGTGACAGGTGGATACTGGAGGTGTTTCAAAGGTCTTGGTAGGCTGGTAGGGGAGAAACACTGGTCATTAGACCGATGAGCCATGCCTTCCTGACTTTACTCGTATTGTCTTTAGGTTCTCACATTAACGATTCGAGATTAACCCCTTGATAGCGTGTTGCGTGCTGCGTTACGTAAGTGTCTTGTGTATTTTAGTTCTTCGAAAGGGAAATTAACTAATTTATGTACGGTGCTACATATAAATCACTATGTGGGAACTAGCTGTCACTACCGTTGACGTTTTCTTTCTGTTCTTATGGTTCATAGAAATGGTAGGTATAAATATCAAATATGTTTAGTCCCCTGAAAATTCCAAAAGTATTAGAAAGCTGAAGTTATCAAATTCATCTCCAACCGCACCCTTTTACCCCTCCAAACCTTTATCCATACTATCATTACACGAGAAACACCGCAATAGTATTTTTTTCCTTGTTTAGAGTACTTCAGTCCCCAGCCCATCTCATTGTTCAAAACGCCCACAAAAGGTCCTTTGTCCGTCCTTGGCGTCGTCGAAAATTGTAAAACAAAGGGCCTAGTCACACAAAACAGCTGTTAGGCACGTTTCACCTCTCATTTAGATTACCACAAACAATTTCCAACCCTATCCTTTGAACAGTACGACTCAATTTACCAGAAACTCGTATGCTACGCTGCTGTTACGTTCAGACAATGGATTGTGAACTTTAGTTTTAGGATTCAAGGTTGGTTTCACACTGGAGTGAGCAATGGAAGCACCCTTCCGCAAAGGATAGGTGTCTGGATTTCGAATTAAAGTGACAATTGTGCAGACAGGCAGACGGGTTCGTCACTCCGGTTATGGTTATTGCAAGTTTCGACGATAATAACAGAGACAGGAATACTAAACACACTAATAAAGTGTTTCCTGGCTTCTAAACTTGGGAAACCTAGTCGTAAAATGGTAGCCCGTGTAAATCTAGATTGCGTGTTGAGAATCTACATTATCACAACCACAAGTCTACAGGTCACCGGTAGTTACTTTTCTCCGTGACAAAGTCAAGCAGTAAATCACAGCCAACATTTGTGTCTATTATATTATCTTCTGGATCAAAACATTCTAACCAAGACATAACGGCACCATGATCAAGACAAGAAAGCTTAGAATTACCAGAACATTTACCAACGACAATCAGTGTTAAATCACTCAGAATTGTCAACTATATGAATACAAGTGCTAAACATTCTGTGATAAAATTACCCCGTTATTATTTCCACCTTGTCATGCAGAACCATGAGACGAGAAAGATTCCGCAAGTTTAGAAAGACCAGACGAATCTCAAAATTGGTCCTTATGCTTTCATACGTAGCTCCTTTAGGAAGGTAATTTTAGGTTGGTGCACGCAAGGACATTTTCAAAGCATGCAACGTGAGGAATGCATAATGATGGATCTGCGTGCTGCATCGGTAATGTAGTGCTGAATGCGTCTTATTATATACCTTTTGTGTTTGCCACAGATGACGTTATGAATATTGAACGGCCTGTCTGTGGGTTTTATTTTGTGTTGCGAACTTGTGAAATGGTTGACTGTCAGTGTGGGACATGGGAATTCAATTGGTTGGGTTTTAACCTCAACTTTTCTACTCGGAACCGTTATTTCAAATCTTGGTATTGTTTTCTTCTATAGGTGTGTAACTATGCAATTCGGTCGCTTTTTTCTTCTGTCGTAAGTTCGCAGCTCTCTCCTATAAAATTCTTTTCACAGTTGTTTTAAAATTACATAATTTTTCGGTACAAGTCAGATGCAGGTGGTTCTTTAATGTATTCAGTGTGTACCTACAAACCCTATTAAATAAAGATGTCGGACGGACGCAGAATATTAGCCAGTTATCTAGATAATAGCCTGCAAGGCTGTGTTGTCCTAGTTGTAAAACTACATGTTACGAAATTACCTACCTGGCAGCATTGTCGAAACGTTGAAATCTTTATTTTTATCACGTTAGACCTTTAGTATATCTGAAAGTGACTAGTTTAACGTCTATTTCATGAATCTAATGACCCAATTCTTGCACTTCAAAATGCATCATATCACGCTTTTGGTCAAAAATATTGCCACATTTTGTTTTATTGTATTTCATAAGTAGCTCTTGCCCGCGATTTCGTACGCCTTCCTCGTGAATGTGGCTATGTACAAAAAGAATTTTCCCAATCCGACTGCTAGTTCCAGAGATTAGCGCGTTCACACAATCAACCTCTTCAGCTTTATTAAATTTGTCTAGATATCCACTTCCCTGACCAGGGTTTTGCCTTCTTAGATGGTTAGTGCCCCTTTGTATGCTGTGGTGTCTTTCATCAGCAAGGAAGTGCAGTGCCTTTTAGACTTTTGACATACCATCGTCACCGGCATTCTCTTGTCCTTATCTCAGTTTATTTCGGTGCGGCGAAGCTTGCCTTCTTCTTTCACACTTTTCTATTTATTGCCATCTTCGAATCCGTAATTTTAATTTCACTTTCGCAGAAATTGCAATCCTAAATCCAATAACGATCAAGATAATCTCAGCTATGTGGATGTACATTTTTATTACCTGTTGTTTCACATTCGACAGCGTTAATTTACGCTGTGGTATATATTCCTACTTTGCTAGCGTTAATTAGTCTACTCAAGCGTACATGTGCTGCTTCTATTAGTGTAACATTAGCATTGAATACTTCATTGATTTATTTTTAGTGTCGCCTTTTTTTTCTCTTTCATTATTTTCTATCGCGTTTATCTACCAGGTGTAGGTGTATTTATTGCTTTTGATTGAGTTATTATATCTCTGAAAACATCTTTAAGATGCTGCTTATAAAGGGGTTTTCATACTCTGGAAGCGAAAGTTATTTCGTTCATCTTTAGATTAATTATTGTGCTGGAGACATACTCTTCAAGTGTATGATCTTTTGCGCTCAAAGCCTTTATATTAATTAATATTTTGTCGGCTTCAGTGGTATCATTACTATAACTTCATTTGTCTTAATCTTGTGCCTATTTACAATGTGTCAAAAAAGGCGTGATTCCATATTTTTTGCAGTGACTCAATTTTGGCACACTGTCTCACAAAAATCACCTTTTGACTTTTTGAAAAAACAACGGAAAGCAACAAACCCACGTAAACCTCACAGTTGCCAATAAATAAATTGGACAAAAAACCTCGATGAACTCACACGTTTTATTTGGAACGCACACGTAAACGCTTTCATTCATCAATCTGGCGAATGTGTTGCAAATCCCGAGCAAGGTCGTCTGGTAAAAACGACGTTTTCACACAAATATATATTGAACGATTACTTAATAGTTCCCACAACCTTCAACTGTCGTTTTTCGGTCACACGCACGGCTATTGGCAGATTTTCAAATAAAGCCCGTTTCACAAAGCTAACTGCAATAATTCCTACAAACATACTAAGAATTCGAATGCCCTGGAATGTTACATTGCGGGGTTTTTGGCGAGATGTGTCAATAGTCGCGAAGAAATGGCGCAATGGTTGGGAAATGACATCGAAACTGCTTTAAGTATTAGTGGAACGCTGATTCATAGTGTTACTTATTGAATACCAATTCTGTTAGATATGCGAATAGTTCCCTGAAGTCCTATAAGATCGTTTGTAAGATTGCTGTCACTTCAAGGCTTGTCTTTAAGTGTTTATGGAGACCAGACAGTGTTTTCTACGAACAGATTATCCTTTGACGTCATCCTTGGCATGGGCGTGCAGTAGCCTACAGTAAGGGTAGGCCAGCCCATACATAATGCCCCAAAAAAAAAAAACTCACCACATTATTCAGGGTTGAAATCACGATACTGACGATGCGAAAATTTTTTTTTGGGCATTATGTTTGGGCTGGCCTACCCTTACTGTAGCCTACTGCATGCATGATCCTAGGACTTGTCTTGTAGATTAAGTTAAGAACTTACCTACCTAGATAGTTGCTAGTACACCTGCCGAGGGTGATGAAATACTTGCTCTTACAAGTGTTGCGAATTTTGACTCAACTGAATACTATCCAGATGACTCAGGTTATGCAATACTCGCAACCGTACGTGGTCCTTTTACACAAATTCGTGCTTTGTGCAAAAGGACCAGATTCCAAACAGCATTGGTAACAAGCAAGTTAGCAACGCATTCCACTGCATAGAAGACCCTTTGAGGTAAATGCAAATCCGAGCCAAAAACATAATGTAAGCAACAATGGCCCATTCTTAGAAGCGACATTAATATTTTCACAGCATATTACACCTCATTTTGCAGCAGATCGAATTCCTTTATTGAATTAAATGGTTTCGTAACTGTGCGGCATAGTTGCAAACAATGGACATTGCGGATTGGACACGAAATGTCAGTTGATGCCGGATCGCCGGTCAATAGGCAGGTGACCTGTTAATCCGTGAAATCGTTTTTTCCGGACTAGATTTTTGCAATAGTGGTGCGCTGATAGGAAGGGAAAATTAGACAGTGGCGTTTGAAAAAGAGGACAATTATTATTCACGTAATGCCTGTATCCCTCGAGGTGCAGAGTTGTACCCGTCACTTGGGGCTCTCAGTTCATCTCTCAACGGATCATACAAATTATTTATTTATTTCTTCGGACGCTTCTAACGTGTACGTCTTTATGCGTCATCCTCACATTGTCTGTGATTTCAACATGAAAACTGCAACCATAGCTTTGTTACTGGTTATTGATTTAAAAGAGTGTCCGTGGTGATCTTGCACGTTCTTCTGCATAGAGACCTACGCTTTGGAACTTGCAATTATTATTTTTTTAAACTAGTTAATTTGAGTGCACCCACTAAACGCCACTGCCGAGCATAAGGTCCTGGATTCAATAACTGAATCGGGCAGTGTTGTTTGATTTTCAATATGGCATTGAAATCCTTGCCGGTTGATATTAACTGGATATATGTATAGTGATGTCTTGGAATTCATACTTTTCCGAGAACCAGGATCTAAGGACCTGTGTCAATGTCCGGATAAGAGGTGATGAAACGAGCCTATTTACCTATTAATGAATCGGAGATAGGTATGTTTGGTTATAAAAACAGGATTGAAACAAGTCGAAGAGATTAATTCGCGCTTAATATTAGCATAGGTCATTAAGGATTACACACAGGAAACTATAAAGTACTACCAACAAATTTTATGGCACATAGATTGTCGTAGATGTTTCCGCTAAGATACGATGTTACACCAAAATCCTTTTTATGCGGAGAAAGTGCGAAAAAGTCTATAATCACTGCTTTAATTATAATTTTAATTAATTGGTGTTTTATGACCAAAAATAACCTACTAGATGAAATCTTGCCTCATCATCATCATCATACCAGCCGAAAAACGTCCACTGCTGGACATAGGCCTCCCCCGAGGTTTTCCATAATCGCCATGCTTGGCAGGCGGGTTCTCGATCGCAGTGTAGCTGTTGCAATGCACAGAGAATGCTGCTGCCCATTCTCTGGTGAGTCCCTTAGTCGCCTCTTACGACACCCACGGGAAGAGATGGGATCGCTTGCCTAGAAATAACTTATTGACAATTGATTTAAATATAGCCCTGATAGCCACAACCC
>NDFZ01005246.1:182839-242679 GCA_002192655.3 Mamestra configurata
GGGGGGGGGGGGGTTGTGGCTATCAGGAAACACAAACTCCGGCAGGGAGTTCCACTCTTTAACTGAACGGAAAAGGACACTATTCCGACGCTAACTCATATCTTAGCCTGCGATCTCGCTTCCTGGAGTTTGGGATCCACTGAGTGACAGTTTTTGTCTCTGATATGGGGCAAGTGTGACCGGCCCATTTCCCAGTCCCGTTTAAGCTCACAGTTCTGTCGCCTTTAAACCTAAACCCACAGTTACAACGCAAGTTTTTCAAAGAATCACTAGGTAATAAGCATTACTAATATTCCTGTAAACCCAACTAAATTTTACCGGTCAGACGAGACAAGTGTCAAGTAATACCGGCTCGCAATTCGACACGTTTACACAATTCCAGTACACAGGTACAAGTCAGGTCTGGATTGTTAGGTAAGGCAACATGTGTAGGTTCTTTTCATTGAAATATAAAACTTGTTATTTGAGAAACTGGAATGTGTAAATGGAACTGTATTTCGAAATATTTTTGTATGATACGAAGGCAATTTTTATTTGCTCTTACCCCGCTACGCTGGATTTCATTTATACGGTGTACAAATGATTTCTTCTCCCATACTTCTCGGTTGGTCTCAGTAGGCATCCCTAGGGTTCTTAGCACTTTTCTATAGGCATCGTTTGTTTTGGTTTTCCCTCCTTTTTAACCGACTTCAAAAAAAGGAGGAGGTTCTCAATTCGGTTGTTTTTTTTTTTAAATTTTGTTACCTCTTAACTTCGTCATTTATGACGGATTTGAAATATCGGTCCCATAGAAATTTCATCGAAATCGTTTGAGAAGTTTGGTTTTTAAATCAAAATGTAGCTGAAAAAAAATATGTCATCCAAGTAAACGAAATTGCGTACATATTTTGCTTTCCTGTGACTTTCCTGTGGTGTTGTTAAGTGTGGGGTTTTTATTTGGAAGTCGGTTGTATTTTTTGTAAAGAAGTTTTCTTTATTTTCATTTTCAATTTTTAGTGGTACCCCACACCTAACAACACCACTGTAAAAGTCACAGATTATTTGAAAGACGATTGTATTTCTTTGTAAAAAGTTTTTATATCCATCCACATTATACGTTGTCCCCTCTCGTCATTTTCCAATTCCTCCAAATCACAAACCTGTACTTACAACTACCGTTTTCCACACACATCATCCAATACTGCAAACCCTCAAAATTCTTCGTCTTGTTGAAGCGATGCTACAATTCTTACTAATCGAGGATATTGGCCAACGATCGCAATATCTCCATATAGGAATCTCTCCAAAAATATCTTTAAATTCCCGATCTCGATAAGTCCGGGTCACCTATTTAACTAACAGACGACCTAAAAACCTAACAGTTCTGGCCCAGACCCCAACTTTATCACGAGCACGTCGAAAATCTTCAGTCATTTGTCCCAGTGACATATTATCACGACAGTATAAACTGTGTGAGCAGGTAATCAGGTTCAATGGCGACTCAAGGCCGTTGTTTTGGCATGCGCTTGCGACGTTAATGTGGGACATTGACATGTTAACTTGTTTTTATTTCTGGTTCTCCGCAATGGGAGCTTGCGGGAATTTATTGGAAGTTTCCATTGTGTATTGGTTATAGATTGAAGTTCGCCTTGAGTGGTTATTTTGGCTTGAACAATATAAAATAACATGAAAGTTGAAAGCAAGGTAAACGACCATTTAATATTTCACATACTACACTTACTATTTAAACTTTAAATAAAAGCTCCTGTCTAAAATATGGCGATAAAAAATTCATCCGCATCGCTGTCGACTGGAAGTGTCCCAAAAGACTGGCGGCATTGCCACGTTGTATGGCAATGCTTATCTTAGAAGTCTTGGAAAATATTTTTGAGTTTATAGTCTTGCTTGTAATAAAGATGTTTTTGTAAATAAAGATGGTTGATCTAAGTACTATATTAATTTGACATTGAAAGGACAAGACTTTCATCAACACTGCAATGCAAGCTTCCCATATATTTTACAGCGTCAAAATTAGAAACACACTTCAATCAGAATTAGTCGAAACCGGCGTTAATTTGGCACCAATTTGACCAATTATGGTTCTTTCATTCAATTAGTGACATTCTCTACAAATTAAAACAGCGCCCACGCATTTAAAAATAAACCACACGCATGGGCGTGATTTGACAGTTACTACAAAATGGCGGCCGTCACGCTTCGAAGACCACATTGAGATGTTTATCAATGGAGGACACAAAGGGACCACAGCGCGTTACATTCAGTGCCTTTTAGTTCAAACAAATAATTAAATGGATTCTGTTGGATTAAGTCATATTGAACCAATGTGGTTTTTAGGGCAACCTTGCTACTGAGCCTTGAGTTTCAGCTGGTTTGTGGTTTTACATTATGATTGGGTAACTGACCTATTCAGCTTTGGTGTAGATGAAAAAATCCGGCTCGAAGGACTAAAAAATTGGGACTTCTCTGAAATTTCCAAGTGTATTTTCTAAAAATAGATAATAAATCAAATTTGATACAATACAGAGATCAAACCTCAAGTCACTTTATTTCTTTTAAGTAAATGTTGCCACAGTCAAGCTAATGCCTGGCCTACAAACCTGTGGCAATACTGGCAACTGCTAACACTTAATAAGTGACATCCTCAAACAAGTAAGTAAATTATCGCACCCACTGACTATAAAACCTAAATTATGCAAGAATGTAGCATAACTCTCAACATCCATAGACATTATGAGATGCTATTATATACAGGGTGAATTTTTCAAGTTAGCGTGAGTGGCCATATCCGAAACTAAAAAAAAAACTAAAAGTATTCAGGAGTCTCGATGTTGATGAAAAGTAAAACTGCATCATTAGATAAAAAAAAACATGCGGGGCAGTCTTTGGGGACTAGCGATAGAAGTGAAAACTAAGAGAAAGCTAAAGCGTTCGGTGACGATGACGCGAGTTCCATGATTTTTGTTTGCTCAACGCGACTAAAGAATATTTCACTTAAAAAAAAACAGTTATATTAAGGTAAGCAGGTAATGTCAGGAGGAGCTCGTGGCTAAATAAAAACAGCCGCACGGGTCGATCTTTAAGGTTAAGCAACGCTTGCCGAGGTTGGTCTGTGGATGGGTGATCATCTTAACATACCGAGACTCTTCCGTGCGTCGGAAAGCACGTTAAGCCGTTGGTTCCGGCTGTCATTTGTAGATCTTTGGCAGTCGTTACGGATAGTCAGAAGCCAGATAATCTGACACCAGTCTTGCCAAGGAGTACCGTGTTACCCAATTAATGGGTTGTGGAGGTCTGGTAGGCGCTCCACGTAAAATACTGGTATTCAGCTGAATCCGGTTTGACTAGAAGCCGACCCCAATATAATTGGGAAAAGGCTAGGCGGATGATGAGGTAATGTCAGAAAAATAAGAAAAATGCACTTCCTAGAATTTGTTCCTTACAAGCGACACTTCTGGATGGTTTAATAATACAGCGTGTGTATATTTTTTCCAAATTTTTCATTCATTAGTTCGGTTATTGATTTTTTCAAAAATCCAATGATGCATTTTAATTTTCATCAAAATCGGTTCCTCATAGTTTTGGATTTGGCCATCCACACCCACTTGAAAAAATCATTCTGTGTACTGGCAACTATAGAAATATGCTGGCAACACTGGACCATCAGAAATAAATGGTCTCATAACTGTTTTTTAAGTACGGATTTCGCTACATTTGACTAGTATACACATCCTAGTGTCATTAATTAATAAATTAATGGTGTTTTTGGGTGTGAGTCGTTAAATAAAGCTACTGACATTTTATGTGAGTTAGGGTGAAACCAACAGTTATTGGCCGAGCTTTGGTTACGATTGTTAGTTTAAGACGTTGGTTTAGTAAACTAAACACGCTGTTTAATCTACGGACTTTCAATTTTATGTTTCGTAAAGGCTTATTTTGTGTATGTAATGAAAAAAATTGTCACGCAAAATAACTAAAAATCTTTGATTGGATTTGCTGCCGTTGGTCATAGTAAAATAATTATTTTATCATTTCATCTTAATTAGATCCCGGCGCCTTGTGAAATGGTTTAGGAAAGCGTTTCTTTAAAAAAAAAAAAAATATTTTGCGAATTAAATAAGAACAGAAAAATAAACCAAACGCTTGATTGCTAATTAACGTTATTTCATCCACAATTGACGTACAAAAAAAAACAATTTAATTTCAATTCTAAAACTTTAATTGCCAATCACAGTTTTTTCACCTCGACATTTTTAGGTGCGAAATGTCACGAAGTAACACGATAACTCACGAAGACACCCGAAGTGGTCCAATGTTTTGATTCGATCTTAAACTAGTCTATTAAACTATATTGGACCTAATGGCGTGTCAAAACAACTGGGTTAGCAAATTTTATTGCTAATTTCATTTCATTCATCTTGTGTGACATAGTTAATTAATTCACGACATTAGGAGCTTGATTTGCAGTCGCGAAATTATCGTAAAGAAAGTATCTTGACGAGCATCATTGAGGTATATCTAGAAGTGCTTTGCCTTATTTTTTTTTTTTTTTTGACGATGACCACTCGCAGTTCTGAGGCTGGTTACTGCTTAACCGGACGCTTTGCCTTATCACCAGTGATCGGATAAATGGGCGCTAATATACCTAAACTTTTATTCCCACGAAAGTATAATACGGACATGCTTTTCAGAATCCCGGATCCCGGAATCGATCGAAATTCCTGAGATTGATAAAAATGCCCGCATACAAAATATAGTTAGAACTCGTTGAGAACTCTCATTGTATTTTTTTTTAATTTATAAAACCTATTGGAACTTTTAATTTACAATGAAAGTTTTTTATGATTTTCCATTTGTTTTGAATAAAATAAAGATACTAAATCAAAATAACCACTCCTATAATTTCATTAAGTTTGTTATAGTTGTTTTTACAAAATTGTTAAATCCCGGGAACCTGGGATTACTTATTTATTCAGAAAGGAATGTCCATATTATTCTTTCACGGGAAGAAGTTTAGGTATGTAAGCACCCGATTATCCGATCACTGTTCATCACCTTGTTTTGATTGGATGTGATTTTTTTTTTAAATGATAAACGTGTCTCAAAGTTCAGACCTAAACGCCTATTTGAGTAAGAATGACCAAGCACAGAGTCAATCAAGAAGATCTTAATCTATATCTACCGTTGTCTGATAATTTTGTTTAGCTCATCCCGACATCCATTTTCTATCTTTGGCTATCTATCTCTTCTTCTATCTTTGGAAATCTGAGCCCGACCCTCTTGGTAGGAGGCCAGCTCGTCACGCCATCTCCTTTTGGGTCTACCGTATCTTCAGTTCCTGATGTTTGGTACCCGATCTGTTCAAAATATATTGCACTATGACTTTCTGCCTTCACTTTAAATATATTGTTAAAGCTAAGGAATGGAATTCCCTGCCGGAGTCTGTTTCCTAATAGCTACAACCTGGGAGTATTTAAGTCAAGAGTGAATAGGTTACTTCTAGGCAAGCGTGCTCCATCTTCCACCACATCATCGCTTACCATCAGGTGAGGTAGTGGTCAACCGCGTGCATATCAATAGTAAAAAAAACACTGGCCAAGTGCAAGTCGGAATCTCACACGAAGTGTTCCCTACCATTATCCGAAAAAAAAAACACGTTGCTTGTCTGGGATTCCCTTTAATTTTTAATTTAATTTTAATGGCAACAGAAATACATCATCTGTGAAAATTGCAACTGTCTAGCTATCACGGTTCATGAGATACAGCCTGGTTTACAGACACAAACGAACAAAAAAAAAACACAGACGTACAGTGAAGTCTTAGTAATAGAGTCCCTAAGGTTTTTACCCTTTGGTTACGGAACCCCAAAACTATCACACAATTATCCGCTCAAGTGTAATATGTAGTCCTCAACAACTAAGAGGTAGATCCCACAAAACCTAACACCACACACACCTAACCTACATTTCTTTCTCTTAAACTCAAACCGTAAGACTTCACAGTAATGTCATTTTAATTAGTCCAGACGACTTTCGCTGTGCCAAAACAAGGTCTTCATGCATTGATAATGCGAATAGCAATCTGTCAATATGTCCGGTCAGTTGATACAAGCTGTCAGCGGAGTTATTGAGGAGTCGGCAAACATTCGGACGTTTGTGATAACGTGTCATGATCACGAATACCGGATCGGAAGTCGGGGAGCTGACCGGTGTTCGGGATAGGTGTTTCTTTATGCTAAACTGCTTTGGACTTGAGACTGATTGCAAAAGAAAGTAATCAGTGATTTGAGTTTTACCGTGTAGAAAATGATTGTATTATTTTGAAGTGTGTTACCACTTCCTGCCTTTAGTTTAGATTGTTAAGATTATGGTATTCAAAATACCTTTTATGAGCTTGTTGGACAGTTTATTTTTTTTTTTTTTTGTGAATGGCGTCTCGCAGTTCAACCTATGAGGTTGTCGACTGCTTAACCGGGCTTGCCTGTGGTGGCCTTAAAGCCTCCAGCCAGGGCTTATTAAACACTTACAAACTAAGCGACTACACGCAAAGGGACCCCCTGTGGGATACGGGCCTCTCCTTAGGGTGTCGCTGGGGGGAGGACAGCTAGGGATGGGCTGAATCGACAAGAGGATAGTTTCATAGTGCGTGCCTAAAACTCTCGCGTTTATTTTATTTCCTTTATTTAGGAAACCAACTGCAATACTTAAAATATATGACAGCTTATTCGTATAACAGTTTTGTATGGCTAATAATAGGTTTCCCTGTGTTACTAAGATTCTATATACAAACGGACTAACAAGATAAAATTAAAATAACAATACCGAAATTACTTATTATGTAGTTGTTTTTACTGATAGAAACTGTTATAGTAGGCGCCAGATAAATGTGGAATAAAGTATATTGACCTTTCCCTAATAACTGTTCATAGGTACCTGAACAATTAAATATGAATCGTTTTTCATTATTAGACAATGTTAAGGATCACGAGAGATGATAATTCGGGACAGCTTTGTGTCATTAATTCCGATTTTCAAATTAAAAATGTCAATAATTGTAGGTGGGCCAATGACCGTTATTCCACGATTATCTGGCGTCTACTATAGTATCATTTTTAATCTATACTAATATATTATTTGTATTTTTGTATGTAACGAATAAACTTAAAAACTACTGGACCGATTTGAAAAATTCTTTCAGCAATGGATAGCTACATTATCACCGTACTCCCACGGGAACGGGAACTACGCGGGTGAAAAAAAAAATGGACCTCCAAGACCATCATCTTCCTGGCCTCGTCCCATCTTGCTCGGAGTCTGCACAACAAGTTATCTTCCATTCCCTCTGTCAATAGTCAGGATTCTCTTTCTTCAGTCATGTACAAATTGAACCTTATTAAAAATCCTTACGCTATGCGTAAACATATATATACATATAAAGAAAAAAAAAAACAACGGGTTGGACTCCGGGAGTGCCAGCAGAAGTGAAAACTTGAAAATTAACGTTGTGCATTTTTGATATTTTGCACGAATTACTTTAACTATCAGTATAAAAGTACTATAATTTATTTGGTAAAATACACATTGCAAATTTAACACTTCAGAACTTTCCCTCCGCCTTACGAATTTTCGATCAGGTCACGTGGCCTGACGCGAGTTTAACATTTTTTACCCATCCCAAAAAGTGCACAACGAAGCCAAAGAAGTTTTCACTTCAAAAAAAATCCTCATGAGTCCAAACCCGACTAATTTATTGACAAAACCAGTTACAACATTATCAATTACAAATTCGGCATCCTATAGTAGGCGCCAGATAATCGTGGAATAACGGTCATTGACCCACCTACAATTATTGACATTTTTAATTTGAAAAACGGAATTAATGACACAAAGCTGTCCCGAATCATCATCTCTCGTGATCCTTAACATTGTCTAATAATGAAAAACGATTCATATTTAATTGTTCAGGTACCTATGAACAGTTATTAGGGAAAGGTCAATATACTTTATTCCACATTTATCTGGCGCCTACTATAGTAACAAAATCACAAATTGAAATAAATACTGACAACAAACACTTCCTGTAGTAGAACTCGTTCTCATTAATATCTATGGCTAGGCTGAACTCAAAACGACTAGATCTAATCTTGTCTGGATTCGTTTCAAACTGACGGCTAATATTAGTCATTGAATGTTGATATTAAGGTAGCCTTATTAGGGTCAGTTAATTCTGTTTGTATATCAACTAGCTTTTGCCCGGGACTTCGTACGCGTTTTTCCTGTTCCCGTAGGAATTTCGGGAAATCCTCTCTTAGTGCTCCCCTACACTCCCCAAGGAACCTACATGACAAATCTCAGCTTTCCACGACAAGTTAGTTTCGGGTGTGTGTTGTTTGTCAGTCACTCATTCAGTCAGTACCGGAAGAATTTTATATATGTCACCGGAAAATTGCAAACGCCGTAAGATTGTAAAATACCGCGTGAAATCGAAAACTATTTTTTTTTTTAATAAGACACGGATATATTGGAAACTATTGCATTTGGATAAGATTTATAGTCTACAAAACAAAACGATTTTTTCATAATATGTGGAGAAATTATAATCTAATAAAGATTTATTAAAATCCTACGGAGTCTGCGGCTTCCGGTGACACATATGTTAAGAATATTAATATATATTACCAAAACACACAAAACCTGTGGCAGGTAAATCGGTTGTCTTTTTACCTGACTACAGCAAAACGAAACGGGTTATGTTTCTTCATAAACCTTCCGTTTCCAGCTCATGACACTCTTTTGTAAAGACCACGAGCAAGTGTCAGTCATTCTAAAATTAAATTGCAATATACTGAACAATTTCGCGGACTAAATCCCTCGAAACGAATTCTAGAGCGATGCTCATGTCAAAACTAATAGATAGCTCTTACTTGTAGTTTCATTGTAATCTAGGATTTACTCGAGATTTATGCTTGGCCTATCGATCTAGAATTCGGGCCTTAATAACATCGTTAATCATATCTTCAATTCCCCTCAAATCATGTTACAGCCGAAATGCGTCTACTGCTGAACTTAAGCCTTCACCAGGCCATCCATTCACCTTGTTGGAAGCCTTCCAACCCTGCGTCTTCCGGTACGCTGTCGCCACTCCAGAACCTTTCGACCCGTTCCACTATCTACGTTCTACGAGCAATGTGGCCTGCACACTGCCCCCCATTTCATTCACCATAAATTAGTCCACCATTCAACTTCATATACCTCTCCCAACCCACGTCCTTTACTCATCACTAGGGAAAAAAAATCTTCCCATATCATGTGCCTGTTTTCATCCAGACAGCACTAATCTTTTCATCACTCTACTGGTACAACAAGAGAAACTGTGACACATCTCGATTATTCTCGCTCTGATTGAAGATGTGGCCCACATTGATAGATTAACATTATTTAGCACGTAGGCTCTAATCTCACGGTGCACGCTTGTCGGTTTTGCTGGTAGTGACCATAGAATAAGAACGTATAGAAGTGACTCGCACACTGACATCTGAATATTCAAAGTAATAGACATTTTCCACCTGCAACTAGCTAGCAAGCAAGTTGCATTACATTGGAGACTACCTAAATAATGTGATAATATTCGCTCGATCGTTCCCCGCAATGTCATACAATTGGACTTGCCAGGGAGACATACGTTACGCGAGATATACGTTTAACACAGTATTGTCGGCAATAGTTATTTCGGCTACGTTTCTACCTGCATCCAGCTCATATGCAAGTTGCATAATATTGCGGACCACCTAGGTGTAGTTTGGTCAATCGCTCGATCATGTCCCGCAATGTAATCAAATTTGCATGCGAGTTTCTTGTAGGTGGAAACGCGGCTAAGTTTTTTTTGTCGTGAGACTGCATTAGATCCAACAAAGACATCACTAGACTTAACAGTGGCTTTAAGGCTACAGAGCTTATTATACGTTACACATTTAATGCAGTCAGTATTGTCAGGAATAGTGGTTTAGGTGCTCGGTGTCTCATCTTCATCTCTTTGACTGACTGTGTCTACTCCTTGACTATGCAGAGGTGCTTGTTGATGTTGCATTTGAGTTTGGTCATCAACAAAATTGACAACCCTTGGATTGGACGACTGCGAACCCAGCGTTCGCATTATTAGATTTGTTTTCGCTAGCACAGGTGGCTTGCCCATTGGAAAATAAGTTTCGCATCTCTACAGATTCCTTAGTCTATAGCAATAGTTTCTTGATAGATCCTCCCACGGTCTAGTACTGAAGCTTTGTTAGTTTGATTTGCATATTGTTGAGTGAATGTTATTTTACGTTTGAATACAAGGAACTTATTGATTTAGAGCGGTAAATGACGTGTTGATGAAAGTGATACTTATACAGTCAAATCAGATTGACAGGCGATACTTCGCAGTCGTGGTGACTCATATTCACTCTCTTGTCCTCATCTCAATTTAATTGAGGTCAGCGCAATGTGTCTTCTCCTTTTATACTTCTCTTTTAGTCGTCATCTCAATGGTCACCCCCTTTCCAGCCATATCATGTTTCACACAACCCATCCTTCGTTTCTTTGGTCTTCCCTTATTCTTATAGTCCACATTTATATTCAAAACTTTACTCAATTTTTTCTATGTTGTATGAGTATTGAATAATACCGCTAAAGGTTTATCAAAATTATAGCTTTCACCCGTTACCGTACGTATTTCGGAAAATCATCTCTTATTTCTCCCCTGTACTCCAAAAGGAACCTGCCAATGTCAGCTTTTCTACGACCAGTGGTTTCGGCTGTGCGTTGTCTGTCAGTCACTCAATAACAGAAGAGTTTAATGTACGGGGGAGAGTATCCAGGAACTTCACGACCTCATCCCACCGGCCCCCTCTACCATCGGTCATCTAGACGCACTGCAAGTTACCATCCCCACCTTGTTGCTATTCCACCAATTCGCACTAAACGTTTCCAAACGTCTTTTATAATGCGCACAGCAAAGAAGTGGAACTCTCTGCCTGCGTCTATGTTTCCGAACGCATACAACCCTAATCTCTTCAAAATTAGAGTGAACAGGCTTCTTCTGGGTAAGCTCGCTCCATCGTCGACTTTGTCTCTGTCATCTATGACCTAGACTAGAGTCAAGAGCAAACCCNCTACCATCGGACATCTAGACGCACTGCAAGTTACCATCCCTACCTTGTTGCTATTCCACCAATTCGCACTAAACGTTTCCAAACGTCTTTTATAATGCGCACAGCAAAGGAGTGGAACTCTTTGCCTGCGTCTGTGTTTCCGAACGCATACAACCCTAATCTCTTCAAAATTAGAGTGAACAGGCTTCTTCTGGGTAAGCTCGCTCCATCGTCGACTTTGTCTCTGTCATCTATGACCTAGACTAGAGTCAAGAGTAAAACCCATATCAAATTAAAAAAATATAAATACTCGTATATTGATCGTAAGCTATCTTTGCCCCGCGGCTTCGCTCCCGTTAAAATAAAATTTACGCCGCCCCCAGGGCCCCATCTATCTCTATACCATAATTCATCAAAATCGGTTCAGGAAAATTGGCGTGAAAGCGTATCAAACAAAAAAAAACAATTTCGCATTTATAATATTAGTAAGGATATCAATATTATATTTAGAAAAATATTGCAAATTCCGTTAGCACCTTTACTAAAATAAACAGTGATTCACACCAAGAAACTCAACTTAACCTTCAAGAGAACATCAAACTTCGTGATCATCCGTGATACGAGAATGTCAAACGCATTACCTTACTTTCCGCAGTCGGTAAAGACTAACTAGTCACGACCGCCTTGATGTCACGGTGGCAAAAAACGCTGTTTTCTTATTAATTAAGAATCGTGACTGAGTCGGATAAGGATGGCTAAAAAACTGATGGCTGATATGTGATATGTAGGATTAGTTTAAATTGTAGTGTAATGTGTCCTAATGGTGGACTACTTTATTTGTTAGAAATGTTTTGTGGTATGTTTTGATCAGTGACACCGGTTTGGAATATAATCTTGTGTGGAGATGTCGATTAAGTGATTAGATTTCAGATACGTAGGTCGCACTTTATAATAAACTAGCTTTTACCCGCGAATTCGTCCGCGTGGAATAGTTACTTGGGTCAGACATTAGTTTAGTAAAGTTTCAGTCAATGCTACTGAACAGAGAAAGAATAGATAGATATAGATAGTTTAACAAATGTTCGGCGTGATTCTTTAAATTGGCATAACTTTTTTTATTTATGAACCGATTGACATGAAACAAAACACAAAATGTATTAGTGAAAACCACATCTAAATCGGTTAAACCGTTTCTGAGATTAGCGTGCACAAACGCACAGATAAACAGACAAAAATTCTAACAATCATTGTTTTGGGTGCTATTTACGTTGATAAAGGTCCTAATAGTATTTTTTCTCATATATTTATTTATTTATTTAAACTTTATGTACAATAGTGGTACATGGGCGGACTTAATGCATCAAGGCATTCTCTACCAGTCAACCTTTGGGTTATAAAGACTATACTGTGGTAGGTGTACAAAAAATAAAAATAAAATCAGACAGCGATCCATTAAATTTTTATTATATGTATAAAAGAAGAATAGTCAAAACTACAGGATGGAACTAAAAATTACTCAAATGCTTTCTCATTATGTATTGGCAATTTTAGACTCAATACTTATAAGGTTTATTTATAATGTTTCTTGTCACCGTAGACAGTCGCAGTAGTGTCTAAGATAACTTTTATTTTATTTTTTATTATTTAATATGGGTGTGCTCTTGACTCTAGTCTAGGTCATAGATGACAGAGACAAAGTCGACGATGGAGCGAGCTTACCCAGAAGAAGCCTGTTCACTCTAATTTTGAAGAGATTAGGGTTGTCTAAACTAAAATGGTTCGTCATTTAATATTGATTGCTAGGACTGGGGCCCTACTATGAAGTCTTAAAAAGATCGAGATTCCGCTCCAAGAGGGAGACGGAGCTATACATAGCGTATAGCACTATCCCTTTTACATCGTCGGAATTGGATGACATTAGCACGTCATAGTGCTGACTTGCTGACTTCACCTTCGAACCCTCACGACATGACAGGTCTCCGGTGGTAAATAGCCATAAATTTGTAAAGATAACAAACTACTAGACTAATACAATTTGATAATAATCATAATGTACAAACGCGCACAAAATATTCATCCACATCACTGTCAAATGGGTAAAGTTCAGGCAGCTCATGGAAAAATAGGCTCAAAATCAGACAAAACAATTGGAAAGTACCAGCTGTCATAACATCCTTAGTTTCCAGCGCCTGACATATCGATACCATTACAGCAACCACAGCTACAAGGCAGCAATCGTTCATAACCTGTGATAAGTTAACTAAACCAAGTTTCCAACTACTTCGCCTCCAAATATAGTTGCTTGTTTCCGTCTCCCATATATCGCAATTTACTTGTAGATAACTGGGAATTATAAACAGTCTTCATTTCTATTGGTACCGATACCACGTGCATTTTGATTAGCTTTCCGCTAACTGTGTGGTCTATGGTGCTAATTGGGTGTCCCATCTTGTTCTTTTTTATTTTTTTTTATTTGATTCTGGCTTTTGGGCAGACATTAGTTTAGTAAAGTTTCAGTCAATGCTACTGATCAGAGAAAGAATAGATAGATATAGATAGCTTAACAAATGTTCGACGTGATTATTTAAATTGGCATATCTTTTTTATTTATGAACCGATTGACATGAAACAAACACTAAATGTTAAGTGAAGCTTACCACAATGGATAAGCCGTTTCTGAGATTAGCGTGCACAAATGCACAGATAAACAGACAAACAGACAAAATTCTAACTATCATTCTTTTGGGTGCTATTTGCGTCGATAAAGGTCCTAATAGTATTTTTTCTCATATATCTTCCATGTACAGAAATCGATCCGTTACATTTTTATTATATGTACCTATAGATATAGATGAGTTTGCTCTAGGTAATAATATAATATAATAATAATAATATCTTGGGACAACTCACACACGGCCATCCGATCCCAAACTAGGCAGAGCCCTTGCTATGGCAACCAGACAACTGATAAACATACTTATATATTTCTAAATACAGATCAAATGATCATGCTCATCACACAAAGATTTGTCCTGGGTGGGAATCGAACCAACAACCTCATGTTTAGCAGTCAGGGTCACTAATCACTCGACCAACAGGCCAGTCAGGTCATAGATGACAGAGACAAAGTCGACGATGGAGCGAGCTTACCCAGAAGAAGCCTGTTCACACTAATTTTGAAGAGATGGGTTGTATGCGTTCCGAAACATGTTTCAGCATTGTCTGTACCATCTTCTTCAGGTGCGTCATTGTTCTTCCCAATTTAGGGTATACCTTTTCCAAACGGTGGTTTGCAATCTCAGTTAAGTCTGTCAAGACCAATTTACCATCTTGCGTGTATTAGCTTCTAGACCAATGATCGATGACATTGTTTGGGACTTCAGGGATTCCAGAGCAAAGACTCTTGATGGTTCCACGACTCCCAAGATATTCTTCATCGGAGCATTTTTCCAACAACATTCAATCACTAAACAGTTACGTTATAATCCAATAGAACAGTTCTGCGTGTCGTGACGGACGGACATAGCCCCGCACTGCATAACAGTTCTGCATCAGTCATACGCAGTTATACTTAATGGAATTTGAATGATTTGAACGTTGCTTGAGGTCCAAAGTTTGCGAGACAGCGGGTTGTCTGACAAAGCGGTTTCAACATCATCAATCTGTCTTGACTTTACCTAAGTAAAAGGGAACCGTCTTCAGTCTAATCGGACCTCTATCACCCAGTATCTGGGTAACACATTCCTTGGAAAAATTAAGGACATCAAATATACTCGAATCATCTGTATTATTAGTCTTTGTCATATCTGTTTTTTGTACACTCATTCTACTATACATTTTCAAAGATTAGTCTGTCATTGAGCCTAAAGTAATTAATACTAGATAGTGTATGTCTGTGCTAAGACCAGCTCATGTATACAATCTAAAAGTTAAACACTATCGTTGCGGAATTTGTTGTTGCGGAGTTTGTTCGAAAGAGTCACCGCGGCCCTGGAACGCAAAGGGCTTTAGAAGGAACACGGATGGGTTTTAGTCAGTAAGAGTCTGACACGCCCTTCCGCTCCACCCAGAGCGGAAGAAGTCATTTGATGATTTCCCATCCTTCTACATAACTCTAATTTTTTGGAGTCTCCCTCGTATTTTGGTGCATCAATACTGTGACGTACCAATGCCATCATGATCATGATTGAATAGTGAAAAAGAGATAGTGCTATTCGTGCTGTATAGCTCCGTCTTTCTCTAACAGCGGAATAGTGGCACGTCATAGTAGAGGGGCTGGTATGACGAAAATACATATATCCTTTTTCTTCAACTTCCAGTCTTATCTAACTCCGCTCAACTCCACTTCCTCGCTCCGCTCCCACATCACGACCATGCACTCATATTTCGGTAACCGGGCCTGTGGGGCATTCGTGTCAACCGATTCGTCACGCGGATTGACCCAGTCGACCGGCGCGTGCGCTTAAACACTTCACTTTTTATAGTTATTGTTATATTGAACAATATTTCGCCGTCTCCTTGACTACTTGGCTATTATAGATGGAAAATCAACTTCTGAAGTACTTTAGAAAATTGTAGACGAAGTATGAAAGCAATTAAGTAGTTTAAAGATGGCTGTAAATGTTTTATTGGGCCTTTAGAAATTGTAATAGCGCTTAAAGGTATTTTAAACAATAAGCGTACAAATCCAATGTCCCTCATAAAATCTACAAAGCAACTTTATTTGATACCTTGTATAAAATTTATACCTGCTCTCAAACTTAAATCTATGTATGTATCTATCGCACCATTAAAGTAAAACCGTTACTAAACGAAAATTTTCATGAATTGAGGTATCAATGCCATCTATCTAAAAACAGTGACTATTTTCTAATATTGGCTCCCCTATGAAATTCCATAATTTCGTTTGGTAACGGTTTTACTTTATTGGTGCGCTAGGTATTCATTTTTTTTTTTCTTCTCTCTATTTTTAGTTTTTCTTTAAGTTGCACCTGCCATGTTGTCTCTGCACCACCCTAAGGTCGACTGGTAGAAAATGCCTAAGGCATTAAGTCCGCCTCTGTACAGTGATTTTACTAGCGCATAAAGTTTTAATAAATAAAATAAATCTACAAAAACCACGTATTCACAAAACGTCTTTTTTAACTCCCATAGCACATGCGCCAGTCAACACTTACCTCGCATTAACGACAGCTTCTGCGAACCTTCCATCACTACGTTTTTTTCCGTCACTCTCACCTTCAACCCAGTGGCTCATATCGTGCGACTGTCGCGTTTTTGTTGCGTTTGTCGCGTAATTGGTTTAATAGTCGCAGTCGCACGGATTCGGAACGAGGCAACCTGTGAGTGGAGCGACTCCCGGATCTGACTTTTGTTTATAATTATTTAGCTATGGTGAGCTGCTTCAAGATGATTTGTCTTGGGGGGAAAAGGGGAGGCCTGAGATGACAACTAATAAAGAAGTATGTAAGGTAAACGGACAAAAAAATAGATGTTTGTCTATGATGACAGTTCATCAATCTCTTAAATCATTTTAAGAGATTGATGAACTGTTTGAAATATGATATTTGTAGATAAGGGGTGACTGTACAATTAATAGAGAAGTAAGGAAGGGATAAGGACAAGAGAATGATGATTGATTTTATTTGGATGAAGAATCTGATCGGAGTTTTGTTAATGATGATTTAGCAATGGATCGACAGTGGTGACGGGCGGGCGTTTTGGGGGACTGTCTTTATGTAGAACTTTGACGTTCAAAAAGTGCTGGTACTCAGCCTAATTGACTATACTTGGGTAGATATGTCGAAGCCATTTCATGAAATGGGCCCTTCAAACCTAACCTGACCTCGACCACATCATGAAATGGCCAATTCCACGAAATGGCTTCGACATATCTACCCAAGTATAGTCAATTAGGCTGAGTACCAGCACTTTTTGAACGACAAAGATCTACATAAAGACAGTCCCCCAAAACGCCCGCCCGTCACCACTTCCTAGTATTTAATAGCTGGGAAGAAGAAGTGGCGCAACTAACTCCCCAGAAATTGCAATTTCAAGCATATAATGAGCACAATAAGGTCAAATTGGTTATCAAATAATTTAGTATCTCGTATATCACCCCCCAGACAGACAAGTTTATAAAATTAACTTCTGAGTCAAATGCTTAAAGGCAATAATTGACATCAACCACATTTGATAGTTTTTGTGGCTCTAAATCAACTGTCATCGCTTTAAACATTTCATTAACGTATAGTCATTCATATTAACGTAACGACGTTTAAGATTGTGGCCATTAAACGATTTCAATTAACATACTACGCAAAAATTTGTCCAAAGTCCTGATTTTCATGGTTCAGTAGCAAAATAAGGAAGCTTTTCAGTTTTGTCGTGTTTATCTGAAAAAGATTCTATACCATTTCAACCATATTGATAAATCTGTGTGAAGCTTTTGATGGAAATACATTAGAGACACCAGCCGGTCGATTCTGTCAACATGTCGAAGTGAAGGCTTGGGTGAAGTCAATCCATATTATCAAGATGGAATGACAGCTCACTTCGTGATCACGTGACATCTTGATTATATGGATTGACAGCTCACCTCGTGATCACTTCACCAAAGTCTTCACTTCGACATGTTTACAGAATCGACCGGCAGGTCTTTACAAGGTAGGCCTTGCTTGAAATGTCCTTGCTTCTGCTGTACGATCTTCTTTACTAATTGTAACTCTGTGCTTCTCACTATTATCATAATAAAGTTAAACATTTATGTCTACGGAACCCGTCTCCACATGTAACCCAACACACAGCGGACAGCGAGATTTTAATTATGATTGAAGCCCCATCCACAATGATGTTGGCATTACGAACAATTTCAATGACATTAGCTCAATCACATGAACAACGCCCCTGTTAGCATTGTTCAAGCTTAACAATTGTATCTAATAACCAATTCATCGGTTGAAATTCTTTGCGACTAAAATCATCTCTGAATTCAGATTTTATGTTTCCTGAATTGTATTGTTTATTATGTCTATTGATTGAGACAGGCACAATTACTGATTGTAGGTTTATTCATTTATTACCGTTAGTTAATTGCGCTCTTAGTTTGTTAAGTTAATCTATTTTATTGCCTTATTCTATTTGTACATATTGTTTTCTATGCTAACTTTCTGGACTTATTATAAAGTTTTTTATCCGTTCTTCTCCATCTACCTTTTCAAATATCCAACTAGATCACTTGACTATTATTAAATTTGTGGGTGTAATTGAAATAAATTATATGACTTCGACTTTGCAGATTATACTTTTGTATGTAGTAGTAGTGTATGAAACAGAATATATCCTGTTTCTTGTTAAATGATTGATAGGTTCGTGTTTAACCACATCAAACAATCTCACCTGATGGCAATCGATGATGTGGTCGACGATCTAGCACGCTTGCCTAGAAGTAACCTATTCACTCTTGACTTAAAGACCCACAAGTTGCAGCTACCAGGAAACAAAGACTCAACAGGGGCCTGAAGTCTTAAAACGATCATGATTCCGCTCTAAGTGAGAGACAAAGCTATACATAGCGAATAGCACTATCTCTTTTACATCATCGGAATTGGATGGCATTAGCACGTCATAGTAGGTCGGCAGTTTTGTGTTCAATATCTATTAGGTACACTTACCTTCAACATGTCATTTTATAGATTATCATGTGTAAACACTTGAAATATCAAGTACTCTTAAGTATTATCATTAAAAGCAATAGTTGCATAGTTATCTATTTTCATAGTACTTTCTTTACTGTCGTAATACTTCACTTGTTTCTAAAACCATCGTTTGAAATACCTTCCGTCTGCCATCATCGCTAAACTCAAGTTAAACTTTCTGTTTTCTGAAATTGTTGGATAATTATGTGGCTATCATTATTTTCCCATTATTTTCATATTTGCCATGACCCATGGCCATCTTTTCTACGGTGGTGACATGGATACCGGACTCTGGCTTTTTTGTTTGGCCGTCATTTACATTTTTGTCTTCGTCTCCTAGTTAAGTAATTGGCCTGACGGTTTTTCTTGTGACCTTTGACTAATCTTGATGGGTTAAGACATATTTGGCTACAATTTAAATGCGTACCAAGTAAAATATGTTATCTTCAAATAAAATAAACCCACTCTATACCGAGGTGCCTAAGGAACAACGTTTTAAGTTCCAACATAATTATACACTCATCAAAATAATTGTATGTGTTGTATTTATATTATTTTTGCCTACCAAAATGGATAAATGGTTACCAAATCTTGTTTCCCTGAAATACAATGTTACTTCTGTTACTAGGAGAACTTGGATGCAAGAGCGAGCTAAGCGAGCTCGAGACTTAGGACACCCCGACTCGGACAGGTTAAGTTAGAAGGGGATGGCGGGGTCTAGTGAGCGAGCGAAGCGAGCGAGTCAGACCCCGCAATCCCCTTCGTGGTTGTTTTTTTTTAACCACAACAACCGAATTTGATTTTGGTGAGCATTTATCCATTCTGGCAACTATTTCGATTTTTTTTGTAGTAAATAGGTACTTTTCTGGTAGGCGTTTAAACACAAGCCGAAATATTTGTTTTGGTCAAGATCTTTTATTTCTGCTAATTTATTCTGGCTTCTCTTATATTGTGATATATGAACAGTAACAACTGTATTGTATCTACTGTCCAACGTCTTGTACCTCCTTACTACTTTTAGTACCTCAGCTGCGTAAATTCAGATCTAGTTCGATCCAGCCCATCCCTAGGTGTGCTCCCCCCAGCGACGCCCTAAGCCGAGGCCCGTACCCCACAGGGGGTGCCCTTAGCGTGTAGTCGCTTAGTTTGTAAGTTTTTTATAAGCCCTGGCTGGAGGATTTAATATTATATTAAGGCCACCACAGGCAAGCCCGTTTAAGCAGTCGACAACCTAATAGGTTGAACTGCGAGACGCTAATCACAAAAAAAAAATTCAGCTGTAGGTACTTCTGATCTCCAAATAATTTTAACCGTCGACATATCGTTGACAACGATACTAGAATGGTATCGTCTATATATAGAAACCGTCCTAAACTCAACCTCACCATTTGAAACTAAGCTTTCTAATTGGATTTTCTTCAATAAAGCCTGTAGATTATGGATTCATAAATCGTGATTGCCCGTAGCTACAGGTATTCATTATTATTTATTAACGATCTGCGATTAACATCATATTTCCGCAGATATTTCTCAAACGGCCTTGCTCTATTTGTATTTTCAATGGCGCTGGTATAATTTTCGCAACAAGAGCAATGATCTAATCTGTTTTCTTTGACGTGTCCATCTATTTTTGTTTTGCGTTTCTCTAAACATGTGTTTTTTGTTTCTTTTGCAGATGTGTCAGCCCCTTTGTTGAGGTTTAGAGAAGACTTTTTAGCGGTAAGTGTGACAATTAATTTTAATAATTTAGATTTGTAGTCGAGGAGCTCGTGGCTAAATAATAACTGCCGCACGGGTCCAACTCCAAGGTTAAGCAACGCTTGCCGAGGTTGGTCTATGGATGGATGACCACCTTAACATACCGAGACTCTTCTGTGCCTCGGAAAGCACGTTAAGCCGTTGGTCCCGGCTGTCATTTGTAGATCTTTGCCAGTCGTTACGGATAGTCAGAAGCCAGATAATCTGACACCAGTCTTGCCAAGGAGTACCGTGTTACCCAGTTAATGGGTTGTGGAGGTCTGGTAGGCAGCCGCTTTACGTAAAATACTGGTATTGAGCTGAATCCGGTTTGACTGGAAGTCGACCCCAATATAGTTGGGAAAAGGTTAGGCAGATGAAGAGATTTTTAGTACTAGGTTTTCTCCCCTGTTTTGATGAAGTTTCGGGATTGCGATAGTGTAGCTTTTTATCCGTGTAATAATTTTCAAAATTGGATTAGAATTTACTCTCAGAGATGAGAAGTAAACCAATTCTATTAATTCCCTATCTCTTTGTATCTAATAGTAGTTTAGATGCACATACATATATTATACTAATCAGAATTGGAGGTATCTGCAAGAAAGCCAAGGGAAGCTGGAAGAATCGCCACAAACTTAAGTGGCAGTGAACAAGGCACACTGCTTGCAGAGCAGATAGATATGGGTCGAAATGTTCTGGATGGGCGACCGCGTACCGGAAGACGCAGCATTGGACACGGGGGACCTGGTGAGGGTCGCGAGTAGCTGATGGATGCGAGATGCAGAATCGATTGTTGTGGCGACACTTGGGGAGACCTATGTCCAACTGAATTGATGAAAGACGATGATAAATTACTAGCGTATTAAGGTTTAGGAACAACTTTATTTGTCATAAAGAATTGCATAGGTACATAATTCACTTACTGAGAAACAATATCTAAAACTAAGATTAATAATTAGAGCGCACAGATGTACGTATATACACAGAATAACAAACCAAAACAGAAACAATGTGGGTAAACTGATAACATTAAGTAACGAATAAGGGTGTTAAATCCGACAGGATGTATTCACACAGTAATTTTCACTATAATTATCGCACAGAGACCTCATAAAACTCAATGGCAATTGTGTTAATTACCTACCTGTCTATTATTTTCACGGCCATCACACTAGACAGGCGAGTACAAGTTACATTAACGAGTGTGTATTTCATTACTTAATTAGCAATGAGTAAACACATCAGTACATCTTGATTAGATTATAACTGGTCGATATTTATGAAAAAAAAAAAAAAAAATTGTATACAATAAATCCCATCAAATTCAATAGTTTCCAATATATCCGTGTCTTATTAAGAAAACATAGTTTACAATTTCAAGCGATATTTTACTATCTTACGGCGTTTGACATTTTCCGGTGACATGTACATGACAATGGCGTTCAAAAAGTTAAAGGTTGAATCTTCAAATATTCCTTCTTAGTGCTCACCTTCATAAAGGAAGCCTTCTGCAAAATTTCATGTTCCTCGTTTCAGTTTTGGGCTTTCGATTGTGCGTTGATATGTCCGTCAGTCAGTTTCCCTTTTATATACAAATAATAAAGCTGAAGAGTTTGTTTGTTTGAACTCGCTGATCTCTGTAACCACCAGTCGGATTTGGAAAATTCTGTATAAGTATGATAGCCACATTCATGAGGAATGCTATAGGCTATAGGGGAACGGGGAATTTCTACGGGAACGGGGAAAAAAAGGGATATGCGCGTACGAAGTCGCGGGCAATAGCTATAGTATGCGCCAGATAAATGTGGAATAAAGTATATTGACCTTTCCCTAATAACTGTTCATAGGTACCTGAACAATTAAATATGAATCGTTTTTCATTATTAGACAATGTTAAGGATCACGAGAGATGATGATTCGGGACAGCTTTGTGTCATTAATTCCGTTTTTCAAATTAAAAATGTCAATAATTGTAGGTGGGTCAATGACCGTTATTCCACGATTATCTGGCGCCTACTATAGTATGAGTAATATAGCGAGACGTGGCCGGTTATATTGGTATCTGGTAGGGACAGTGGGGGGTCTCCCCGATGACCTAGTTAGGCTAGGTGGGGCAAAGGACTGTTTATGCGGTAGGTCATCAACTCGTGTCTGTGTTTATAATATTCTTCCTTATTGTGGTTTATTAATATGTTCTTATTACCTACTCGACATGACCATGTATGCAATTATAGCTGCCGATTAACTCGGGTTTGAACGTTTAAAGGACCATATATTAGAATAAGTGGCAAACAAGACATGCCCATGTCACCGGAAAATGGCTGACTCCGTAAGATTGGAATAAATCTTCATTAGATTATAATTTCTCGATATATTATGAAAAAATCGTTTTGTATACAATAAATCCCATCCAAATTCAATAGTTTCCAATATATCCGTGTCTTATTAAGAAATCATTGTTTACAATGTCACGCGATATTTTACAATCTTACTGCGTTTGCCGTTTTCTGGGGACACCTATAAAGTATTATTATCCGAAATCAATCTGGATGTACTAAAGTCAAGCATGTATAGGTTAATTCTATGTAAGAGTCCTGCATCGTCGACCACATTATCGATTCACTTAAAAATAAACAGGATATATACTCTTACATGCATACCTACTTACAAAAATACTAGCGGATGTCACGCGGTTTCACCCGCGTAGTTCCCGTTCCCGTGGGAGTACAGGGATAAAATATAGCCTATGTTACTCGCTGATTATGTAACTATCCATTGCTGAAAGATTTTTTCAAATCGGTCCAGGAGTTTTTAAGTTTATTCGTTACATACAAAAATACAAATCCTTCCTCTTTATAATATTAGTATAGACAAAGTCAAAATCAAATCATTTATTTCAATAACACCATTTAATAGACACATTTGAACGTCTAAATTTACAGTTTGATATTTATATAATAAATACAATTTATAGTTGGATACCTATTTGAAAAGGTAGATTCTTATGGAGAAGAACGGATAAGAAACTACGTAGTTAGTCCTTCTACAAAATGTATTAAGGCTCAGGAGCTTACTGAAATAAACAGAAACACACTGGGCGCCAGATGATTCTGCGAACAATGTAAACAAGATGATCTTTATAGTGCATGGCACTATTTACGTTCATCCCGAGAGGCGAGTATTGAAGAGCTGATTCGAGCTATATTTAGGGTAACTGAGACAAGATTGAAAACGTTGTACAAAGAGTTATAAACAATACATACTTTGAGAATGAAGATGACGTACTAAGAAGTGGCGAAAGTTAAGTTAGGACAGGAAGAGTCCAAAGTGTAATGATCTTTTTGGACAATCCTACTAATATTATAAACGCGAAAGTTTGTAAGTATGGATGGATGGATGTTTATTACTCTTTCACGCAAAAACTTCTGAATGGATTTTGATGAAATTTGGTAGAGTGGTAGATTATAGTCTGGATTAACACATAGGATACTTTTTATCCCGGGACTATGTTCCCTTGGGATAATTTTCGACAATCACGCGGGCGGAGCCGCGGGCGGCAACTAGTATCTTCATAATTGCGTGTGCGTCTCACAAAATTAAAAGCCTTTTTATTAGAAAAATGTCTGTTTAATCTATCGGAACTAAGTGCACACAATGATAAGTGATGTTACCTATATTTGACATTTATTATTTAATTTAGAATCTATTGACATTATATTTAAAAAATGTTTTGACACTATATTGAAAACTGTTTGACATTA
Source organism: Mamestra configurata (assembly GCA_002192655.3). Classification (NCBI taxonomy): domain Eukaryota; kingdom Metazoa; phylum Arthropoda; class Insecta; order Lepidoptera; family Noctuidae; genus Mamestra; species Mamestra configurata. The sequence goes on from NDFZ01005246.1 coordinate 207,160, forward strand.
TATTTAAAACTGTTTTAGCACTTTAGGTACTTAATTTTAACTTGGAATGCTAATTAATAATTAATTCTTTTTATTTGATAGTAAAATGCATGTGTATATATTCAACACAATGCAAATTATTTTATGAATAAATGAAATGTCTCGCATCAAGCGAAATCCTTCGGCCTTCTTCATGTCGGCCTTTGGCCTTCCAACGCTTCGTCTTCTGGTACGCGGTCGCCACTCCAGAACTTTTCGACCCCATCGAATATCTTTTCTGCGAGCAAGTTTGGCATTTCTTTAGAATGGACAGCACACCGAAGATTAAATAAAAATATAGTCATGATCTAACACCATAGTAACTACCATATTATGCAAAAGTACAAGTCAAAAGTAGTCACGAATTTTACTCCATTTTAAAGTTAGCAAGCTACAGAGATCCCGGGTCGATGGCGAGTTGTGTTCCACGCGCGCCTCAAAGAGATGTCAGCATAGAAGACGGAGCCCGCCAGGGCCAGAGCCTGCCAGGATACAGGAAGTTCGAAAGAGTCACCGCGGCCCTGCAACGCAAAGGGCTTTAGAAGGAACACGGATGGGTTTTAGTCAGTAAGAGTCTGTACACCCTTCCGCTCCACACAGAGCGGAAGAAGTCATTCGATGATTACCCATCCTTAAAAAATAAAGGTTCTGAGATAGTGACAACAACCTTTGAAAGTTCACTAACATGCTAACACAATCTGAGAAGAATACACAATGAGCAACACCTCCTAAGATTCTCCACATATGACTCACAATTATGGAAAATCTTAGCAGCTGTTTTTTTTAAGGATGGGTAATCATCAAATGACTTCTCCCGCTCTGGGTGGAGCGGAAGGGCGTGTCAGACTCTTACTGACTAAAACCCATCCGTGTTCCTTCTAAAGCCCTTTGCGTTCCAGGGTCGCGGTGACTCTTTCGAGCAAATTCCGCAACCCTGGCAGGTTCCGTTACCAAGGGTACATTGACTGCCTACCCAGCATACTAGCTGGGCTGGACATGTTATAAAATCGGTAACATTCCGTCACAAACGTTGACATGTCACGTATATAACACATAACATCCTAGATTACTGTTTCTGCTTGTGTGGGGCAAGTTATGAGGAGCTAGCGATTATATAATTATGCGTCATCTTTTTTTTTTGGTTGTTCCTTGCTGACAATAACTGTCCTTCGTGGCGTTAATTGTCTAATAACTGAATTTAGCAATTAACTTAGTTATTGTTTTATCCTATCTTATTTTAATTTTTGTAACTATATGCCAGTGTAAATGGTTACTAAAATAAAACTAAAATGCTTAGTCATTGAGCCATTCATGATTTTTTTAAAACATATCTGCCACCATGACTTATTGACCGAATGTTTTGCCCAAATGCAATAAAATCAGATTACAATGCGTCTTTGGGTACCTAATCAGTTATTCGCTGTTTCTGCAGATAGTACTTTGTCATAATTATATTTAAATTCTTAATTCGAATAACCTAAATATACTGCAGTTAAATTATGCTAATATGTTTTTAAACGACCATGTTAAAACAAAATTACTGCTGTTAATTTATTGATGTCTGCGCATGATTGGTCAATTTTTTTATATTACTTTGCCGGTCTACCTTGACTTCTATGAAAAATTGCCTTGCTCAATAAACTTAGGAATTTATATTAGATTTATAATTTATTTTGACAAATTGTGCGCTTTTGTTAAATAGTTTATTGGTTGATTATTTCGACAACTATTAATACCTATTCAGTTTGCAAATTACTACTGCACGATTATTTTTTATCAATTAATTGAATTATAAATCGCTACTTCTAAATGGTTATCAACGTCATTGTTGTTTATAAATATTACAATTATTCTGACATCATCAACACCTAACACAAACTTAATTTAATACTCAATTGTATCGCTTGCGTTTGACCTCTAATACATCTGGTAGTAAGCGATAATTTGATCACCGATAGTTTACCCTTGCCTAAAAGTAACGTTTTCACTCGAAAACTTACTATTTTGGTTGTGAGTGGCGTCTCAGTTTAACCTATGAGGTTGTCGACTGCGTAACCGGGCTTGCCTGTGGTGGCTTTAATATAATATTAAAGCTTCCAGCCAGGGCTTATAAAAAACTTACAAACTAAGCGACTACACGCTAAGGGCACCCCCTGTGGGGTACGGGCCTCGGGCTGGATCGAACTAGTCGAAAACTTACTATGCAAACTTTAACAGTCGTATATGCTTCCTTTTGACCTTGGAAAAAAGTTCCATACCAACTAACAAAAAAAAAACAACGGGTTGCACTCCGGGAGTGCCGGCAGAAGTGAAAACTTGAACATTAACGTTGTGCATTTATGATATTTTGGAATGGTTAGGGAATCATTTCGCACGAATTGCATATGCATGCATTGAGGCATACATTCTTGCCACTCGGTAGAAAGAGAGGGGGATATTACTTCATCTCCTCTCCCTCCGTCTTACGAATTATCGATCAGGGTACGTGTCCTGACGCGAGTTTAACATTTTTTTACCCATCCCAAAAAGTGCACAACACCGCTAAAGAAGTTGTTCACTTCAAAAAACCAATCGAAATAATTTACCATTACTTGCGGGTCAACCTAAATCGCTACCGCTTCTCCCTCACCCCGCCTGCCAGTGTGGCATACTGTAGCGGGCGCGTGCGCCGACCTAAATACCCGCCTCTAACGGTGCGTGCGGTGCGCGCCGACCTTTATAGTGCGGATCTACGGCCAGACCATGCGAATATCTGACAGAAGCGTCACGGGCACGAGGGGGCACGAAAAAAACCGAACGGATTGGGTCAGCTTTGTCGATCATAGCCTCCAGACTTTGTCCCATCCGAATAACATGATTGTGTTTGTAGAATGACAAATTTCTTACACTACCAATCCTCTTTATAGTGCGGAGCTACAGACAAATGAAATGCGAATATCTGACAGAAGCGTCACGGGCAAAAGGAGGCACGAAAAACACCGAACTGATTGAAGAAAGAAAGAAAGAAAAAAAAAGTATTTAATTGCCACAAAACGACATAACGATAGTGTTAGTAGTTCTTAAATTATATTAGTAAAGACACGTTAAAAACAATAAGAATAAAAAATAACAAAAGTATGAGTGGGTATAAATAAAGTAGATGCATGTCGTGGTTGTGGCAAAAGGGCTTCCACTCAGCATAATGCTGTGCCGTGGGGGGACCCACAGCACGGCGCTGATTTTCAGTGGTCGCCTAGGACATGACGTACGGAAACCGATTGGATCAACTTTTGTCGGCCATAGCAGTGCTTCCAGAGTTTGTCCCATTTCATCCGGATAACGTGATTGTGTATCTAGCATGAAAATGTCGTACCTACCAATCCCTTTCATCCTAGTGCAGATCTACGGCCATACTAACATGCGAATGTCTGACAGAAGTGTCACTCGGACAAGCAGTGACTCCTGAGTTTGTCCCATTCGAGAAACATGATGGGTCCGATCTAGCATGAAACATGTACCAATCCTATCACTATCTCCTCAAGCATATGCCTCAATCATCAAGAATGAAACCAGATATGAAATCTACAGCTGTTTCGGTAGAAGCGTAGTCACATATCGATCCAGATCTTTGGGAATTCTTGCTCTGTGTATACAGGAGTAGAACTCCCTGCTGGAGTCTTACGTTTCCTGATCTGATTTGTATAACCTGGAAGTCTTTAAGTAGTCTGTAAGTGCATAGGTTACTTCTAGGCAAGCGTGGTATATCGTCGTCGACAATATCGCTGTCCATGGCTTTGAGATTGCGGTCAACCGCGAGTCTATCAACGTTTAAAAAACTGAGTTATCCTTAGTAGCAGTTCTACAAAGCGTACGGCTGAACTAGCTGACGTCCTCATCTAAATTTTAATATTATATTCCACCCAATTTGCCATTGTAGCGGCATCAATGCCACCACATGAAAAACTAAGAAGCGAAATTTGTACGGCAACAAAAAGAACCACAACGCCATCTATCCTGTCAGCGACGAATTACCAACGAAATCCTGCATCGCGCAATCAGTTCTCCGTGCGATTTGAACATATCAGCCTACCAGACTCAACAACCGTTTGGTAGGAGGATACTCCCATTTCAGAGGAAAAAATTTAGCTACTACTAATTGTCTCTCAATAACTAGTTAATAATTAATGTTAATCCTGTTAAAAACAATGTACTCAAGTATCATATTCTTCATCAACTGACTGGCTAAGTCACTGAGGCGTTGTAAATCGCTAACAAGTAAACATTAATGAATGGCGAGCGCGTCGGATTGCCCATAGTTAATCAAATTAGCCTGAACTCGCTCACGTGGATCTTGCATCGTGGTGTGACGTGGAATGTTCACGTGACTTTTGAGGTAATAACATCATGTTAAAAAGAAAAGATGAATAGAGTTTGTAAAAGATGATCTGGCTAGAACGGAAATGAACTCTGATTTGACGGATTATTAAGCTTTTTCCGCGGCTTTCAAAATGCTACCTATAACCGTATACTGATAATTCAACACGATCGAATACGATCCAGGAGACGCATTGCCGACGTTGGGTCAGGACAGGGAAGTGGGAATGGGCGGGTCACACTTACAGGATGTAAGAGTCAAGATCGTCACGCAGTGGGTGCCTGAGGACGGGGGTCGAAGCCGAGCCAGCAATGAAACGCTGTCGTGACTCCTTCCTGACCAACTGGCCGGAGCGGGCAAAGTACAAAGAACGTTGGAAACCTATGGGGGAGACCTTTGGCAAGCAGTGGGACAATACAGGTCTCCCATATATCGCTGTAACAAAATTGATCAAAAAATAAAATACCATGAAATGTCATTTGAGCTATTTTACGAGTTTGACGCTGACGAAGTTGCAGGCAACATCTATAGTAGGCGCCAGATAATCGTGGAATAACGGTCATTGACCCACCTACAATTATTGACATTTTTAATTTGGAAAACGGAATTAATGACACAAAGCTGTCCCGAATCATCATCTCTCGTGATCCTTAACATTGTCTAATAATGAAAAACGATTCATATTTAATTGTTCAGGTACCTATGAACAGTTATTAGGGAAAGGTCAATATACTTTATTCCACATTTATCTGGCGCATACTATAGTTTGAAACTAAAATTGTCTCACACACTGAGAATGCATTTCCTGAATTTCGAAACCAAATAACGTCCTATCATTGTGTATACCAAAAGTCAAATACCTCTCGAGAAAGGAACATTCTAGAATACCATATGCTGTATTGTTCATTCCGAACCGTGACTAAGGTCGCTACGATCACTTCGGAGTAAATAATTTCAATAATTGTATGTAAATTTCTTGAAACTGATCGAAATGTTTAGGGATTTCGCTGTTCTGTTAAAGTGAAAATGTATTGTTTTGACCCAATTTGGAGTTCTTGTGTCCTAATTTTGAGGAGAAAGCTTCTATTGAGAAAATACCACTAATTTACCTTACTCAAGTTCTAAGTAAGATAATAGAGAATTGATAGATGAAGAACAAACAATGCTTAAAACTTTGAAAGGCCATTAGTTCTATAATACCTCTGAAGCCCTTCAAGGTACATCAAGCTGACATGTGACATTTTTCTTTCATGCTATTAGTTACTATTTTTTGCGATCCTAACGTCAATTTTGTGCAATTTTCAACTAAGTTTTTACCCAAATAGAGGACCCATTGCACACAAAAATATACAGATACAAATATAATGCGTATCTACAAAGGCGAGGTTAATGCTGTAAAGAGATTTGTAAAATTACTGATACACAAAGACCCTTAATTATGAGCATTTTTTTAAGGATGGGAAATTATCAAGACAGATTTACTGACTAAAACTCATCCGTGTTCCTCCTGATGCCCTTTGCGTTCCAGGGCCGCCATGACACTTTCGAACAAATTCCGCAACCCTGGCAGTAATAATGAGCATTGGATTGCCATTCATTGTTTAGTTGATAATATAGCTCCTTGCTCAATACTAATGTTCCAGAACTGAAAAAAAAAAAAAAAAAAAACTAAAAAATAAAACTCAAGTGTTATAACTGCTACAAACTATCAACAAATAAGCCAGTAGTGCGAAACCCAATAGACAAACCACCGAAGCATACACAATTGGTACCTAAACTGTGACAATGAACTTGGCTCACCGCCGCCATAACGGTCAGCGTTCGGCCAAGTGTGAGTAATTAAACATACTACTCGATAATTTTGTGGAATTAGCTCAGTGGTTGGGCCATTGTGGCCCAGTTGTGTGCTGTTATATGGAGTGGTTAGTTCGGAGTCGTTGAGTTGATGTACGGATCTGATTTGTCTGTAAGCTGGGAGACAGATATATTTTTGATTGTAAGTCATCGAATAACTTTGGAGCGGGAGGGAAAGTCAGACTTTTACTGACTAAACCCCAACCGTGTTCCTTCATATGCCCTTTGCGTTCCAGGCCCGCAGTAACTCTTTTGAACAATTCCGCAATGGTCAGCCGGGTCTGGTTTAGCTGTAAGCTGAGAGACCGATATAATCTAAGGTGTTATTCTACCTTCGAATAGCCGGTCCAGAATGGTTTCGGAAGACGAGAGTCAGAGAGATGTGGAAATCTTTAGAGAAGGACAAGCAGTTCTAATGGTGCATGTCGATAATCAGATAGATAAGTTATAATGGGGGTAAATCTTCTCAGAACTTGGTAGAACCAGCAATAGAAACTTATTTTATTTTACCTTCGATGGAGTAAGGCATTACCAGATAATACTTTCTGCCTTCCACTTGACCCCATTTTTTTTCTTTTTTTAACGATGGGAAATCATCAAATGACTTCTTCCGCTCTGAGTGGAGCGAAGGGCGTGTCAGACTCTTACTGAATAAATCCCATCCATGTTTCTTCTAAAGCCCTTTGCGTTCCAGGGCCGCGGTGACTCTTTCGAACAAATTCCGCAACCTGGCTCCACTTGACCCCTTGCGATGGATCATCGCATGGAAAGTAGACTATCATTTCCCGGACAGTATAGTCCGTTATTAAAACAAAAACACTTCAATCCGTGTTTCCATGTCTGCGTGAAGGAAAGGCAAATCAACAATAGTAGTTTTACCTTTGAAGAAACAAGTGTCAACAGTACAATACAGAATTAAACAAAGCATAACAAGAATCCTCTGAAGTGTTTCTTGAAGCCATATGCTAGCATTGACTTGTAATATTATTGTATTATAAGTAGCTCGAACACTGTCCTAGGATTTCTTGCGTTCACTGGTATATTATTTATTTACTTATCCTTTTATTATAACACCGTGTTGTTTTGCATCACCAGTGGAAATTGTATGTTGTAGGCATGGGTGCGAAAGGATCAGGAAAATATCGTGACGAGACATTTGAGTATGAATAGAATAGAAATATCTTTATTGTACAGCATACAAAAATTTAAGGGACGGTCTTGTCGCTAAAAGCGACCTTACACAGACAACCTTTGCATGGATATGACAGAGACGGAAAAATTTATGAAAAGGAAAGGTGGATGGGAGAACGGTGAATGTGGGCGGGTAAGACCTAAGAGTAGAAGAAAGACCAAAGAAACGAAGGCTGGACCACGTGAAAGATGATAGGTCCAGAAATGGGATGACTTCCGAGATGAGAACGAACAAAGAAGTATGGAAGGAGACACGTGGAGTCGACACCAAAAAAATCGTTTTAATAGCAAGAGAATTATGAGGTGGAAGTCACCTTTCGATAAACCTCGATAATCATATTACTGTAGTTGCATGTACTCTTAGTTAAATCATCTAATAAATATGAAAATACCGACGACAAAAATTCAATTCCTTAACTAACCTTAAACTCAAAAGCAATTTCATTCTTATCAAACTCGTTTATAGCGTAGAAAAGGTTATAAAAAGCAGTGGCCGGATGACAGCCATATCTGGACCAATGATTGGTCAAGCGAACACTGCTCACAAATACACTAAACGTATTTGCGATTCATTATTATTTGCTGTTTATCACGGTTATAGTGTAGTGGAACGTGGTGGCTTAAGTTATAAGCTGAAGCGATAAGGCACATAGGTATTTTCTGAAAGACAAGACGACAACAACCAAGAAAAAATCGAAATAGAGTAAATCCCTGAATGAAAACGATGACAAGGGACCTTTGGAACTGCAGTACCTTTAAGAGTTGCAATATTTTATTTAGAACTTCAAAAAAACGAAGATAATATCGCTTTGAAACAAAAATGACATCTATAAATCATGATGAGTCTGTGTGCGTTTTGAAAAGAAAGAAAAAAAGAAAGAAAAATGTTTATTTGGGACTCGCACAAGATTAACAAACCATTAAAATAAAATTAAAAACTAAACAGTATAATAAAATAATTATCTGTGTGAGGCCAAAATGGTCCCTATCTCAGCTTATGCTGCGATATCTAAAAAATAAATAACGCAGCGCTGGTATTCTGATAGGGTCTTCGATTTTTAACCTAGCCCTGGAAGTAAGATAATGGAGCTCTTCTAGGCAAGTGTGCCATCGTTGACTGAATATTTCTTACTATAAGGTCAGATAGGGGTCAAACGCGAGCTTATACAAAAAGAAAAACTAGATGCCCTCTTATACCTTGAACCACAGAAAAAAGTAAGGAACGCGTGACGAACGCACACTGCGACCTTGCGGGTGAAATATAACACATATATGCAACTTAGTACCGTTATAATTCGCTATGGTAGGTCAGCCATGGTGACAGTTGCATTCCGAGGGCTATGGCATTGTAAGTGGGTAATTATTTTCTAAAATACGTGGAAAGAGACAGTAATTGGCCTAAGGCTGGGTAAAGCCTTTTTCTTAACTTGTGAGGAAACACGCATCTAATAGATCACCATGCTTGTATCTAGGGTCCATATCAACTGACCTGAAAGAATCGAATGCAACTGACATTACAATTTTTAATTAATAATAGAAATTAATTTGAATTTGCCAGTGACGATAATTTGGGTTTTTTTTTGTTGTTTCGTTTCCTTATGTTTTAAAAATTAAAGGTAGTCAAAATGTTAGCCTTTTTTTAACCATCCAATTTTGCTTTTGAGACAAAAATTGGCTGTTGCCAAAAAATGTTTCATTCCAAAATAATTTCCAAGCTGCACTTCACCGTTCAACACAACAAAGACACCAATTTATAGATCTTCATCTTCAAACAATGTCCCAGATGCGTCCAAGTCCAGCAGGGCTACTTCCTCAATAACTGTCTCCAGTGGCCCTAATTGAGCCCTGAGTTATAGCCTGATGGCCGAGAGAATTAATATCTCGTTGGGGACATATTGAAAAACACTTTTGTTGCCAGTACTAATGGTGTTAATGTTATGTGGACATAGTTTTGTCGTGTGGTCTGGATTATGGTCCTACTTCTGTCTGATTGTCACCTCGTCCGTTTTGTTGGGTGCTGTAAAAAGAGAGGTAGTTTTTGTGGCTTCTACAGTTGGGAGGTATAAATTGTCTTTAGTGTCAAATTTGATCTGGTGAGAATTTAGGTGAACTGTTTCGAATATTTTTTCATTTAAAAAAGTTGATCCTGCTGTGTGCTGGTCTAATCCCAAAGAGTTACTGCACTTTTTAAGAAATTCTGCATTTCTTGCATAACTGCCAGCGCTTGCCTATTTTTTATTAACTCCATGACCGTACATTTATTCATTATTCGTAGGTGTTAACGAGGTCTGTAACATTTATATTACCATGGAAATCTTTACTGCTCAGATTTGCATACGCATTGCACAGATACCATTGGGCGCCTTATCTTTATCTTAACGACCTTGGCTGAAGGTTTTCTTGTATTCCGATATCTTTTACATCTATTCTAGTTAGCTTCTCTGATATTGATGAAATTACACGATTTGTGTACAAGATTCATGGACCCTTTTATCCCATTCACTGCATTCACAGATTTTGCTTTCTTGTCGATATGTTGTGCTATCATAGTGTTTTGTTTTCATCAATTAATTAGTAGTTATTTTCTATTTTCCTTCCACAATCCAAAATACTTTTAATACGCAGAAAGACAAACTCCAGCACCACTTAATATCTCTTGTCAATTCATATTCCTCAAGTTCTTCCCACCTTTCTTTGTCACCATAAACTTAGCCATATTTCCAGTACTAATCAAATACCATGTCTACCGTGGCACGCACAGCGCATGCGTCTTACGCCTCGTCTACCCCCGGGCTATCTAATGGCCGTCTTAAAACTGTCCTGTCGGTTTTGTTGCTCATTCATCTGCATATCCAATGATTTGTGTAATGCAACCGCGGTTACGCTTGGGGCTATGGAAACAGCGAATTTATTGGATCGTTGCGTTGGGTTAAGCGTATTTTGTTCTTGTTTGCCTGACTTACATCTGTCTGGTTTGTCAATAAGCTCGAAAATCTGTGTCATTGACCATTTCTAGTGTTAATGTGAGTCATTTATCCGACAAACATTTGTAATCTCAAAGGTTTTTGTCAGATTTCTTTGCTTAAATTTTAAAGCCTTCTTACAGATAACAGTCTGCAAGAAATGTTTGTTTAGTTGCATGAAACAGCGTTAAAATTTGAGTGTAAATAGGCCTAGACAACCAGACCGGAATGTGCTACTTTCAGAGTCACAATAAACGCATAGCAGGATAACAATCGGAAACTGACCTTTAACCGTAACAATATAGACGGCAAACAAATAGCACCGGACATGAATAAATCGTATTTGCTTTAACACAATTATTTCTCTCATTTCTTGGCCCAACGTCATTGATAAACGAGCTCCTACAAGATTACAGTTTCCACAATCTGGGTTAAACTAGTCCTGATTAATGAAGATTTATTTGTGACTTTTATCATTAGGCCCACGGCACTGATTGTGCCTGTTCAAGTTCGTTATGCGATGTGATAATACCATCACTTGTGGCTTTATTCAATTTATTGTATGAATGTTTCACTTGTTTATAGTTTTCACGTGGAGCCATCAAGTTTCAGACTACGCTGATCAATATCATTATTTCAGCTGTATGGTGTCCATTGCCTTCGACAAGTGTCTCCACATCGACTGGACCCTTGTTTCTCAAATGTTACACTGTGTTGTGGACTGGTAATTTGTTTTTTACTAGTCATCCTGTATTACGCGACCAATTAAATTAATATTGGATCTGAAAAATAATTTTAATATTTAGTTTCCAGTGTATATTTGTGTTGTTTCGTCTTCTCTTTGTTATGTTTTGTTTCACTGATTTCAATACTATTTAAATCTTTGTATTATTTGTAACCTTTTCTGCTCCACGTACCATGCCGTAAGCAAAACAACACTGCGTTTTCTTCCTCAGAACCTGTCACGTCTATGTATTTTCCCATTTCTAATCACCTCTTCCCTTCAAACGCTCATTACCACCAGTTCTTACAGATGATTGATTCAGCAAAAAGACAACCCCAAACATGAGACTTAACCTTTCAAATACATTAGCAGTGTTGCCAACTTAATCAATGGTAGTGCCGTGATTGACTGCTCTAATGTTGGCTAAGATTGATTGAGAGTTTAACTGTCTGCGCTAGGATTTAGAATTGGAATTAGTTTGTTCAGTTTTAATGTGAATTTTACTATGTTTGTACGACTGTGACTAATAAGCCATTTTTTTTTTTTTTTTTAAGGATGGGAAATCATCAAATGACTAATGAGTCATGGAGATTGAAAGCTGACATTTTAAATACAAATAAATACTTATTAGGTTTTGCACTCTTTGATTACAAAGAATAGGTATGCGTAGTAGGTAAAAACAGTGACGGTTATAAAACAAACGAAAACCTTAAAAACCGGTCAGCTGCGTGCAAAACTTTAGATTTTCTGATTTGTCCCTCAAAAGTGATCAATACTCAACATTTTTATTTTGAACTGAATCAGTTCAGAAGGTTCAGAACAAATTGTGTGTGTAAGGCACACGGGATCTAATAAGGGTTCCGTTTCTTCAGAAAATGTAGCTTTGGTAGATAAACTATAGTAGTACAAGCCCTTGCGGAATTTGTTCGAAAGAGTCACCGCGGCCCTGGAACGCAATGGGCTTTAGAAAGAACACGGATGGGTTTTAGTCAGTAAGAGTCTGACACGCTCTTCCACTCCACCCAGAGCGGAAGAAGTCATTTGATGATTACCCATCCTTAAAAAAAAAACGGCTGCTAAGATTTTCCATAACTGTGAGTCATATGTGGAGAATCTTAGGAGGTGTTGCTCATTGTGTATTCTTCTCAGATTGTGTTAGCATGTTAGTGAACTTTCAAAGGTTGTTGTCACTATCTCAGAACCTTTTTTTTAAGGATGGGTAATCATCAAATGACTTCTTCCGCTCTGGGTGGAGCGGAAGGGTGTACAGACTCTTACTGACTAAAACCCATCCGTGTTCCTTCTAAAGCCCATTGCGTTCCAGGGCCGCGGTGGTAGTGAATCTTCAAAGGTTTTTGTCACTATCTCTAGCTTTTTTTTTAGTAGTTTTTAAGTAGCTTTCTTCTCCCATCCATAAAAAAAAGTACCCCCTTTCAAGAAAAGCTTGAAGCTTCTTACTAAAATCTCTTGCGTCATCAATTACTTGCAATATTTATAATTGATCAATTTCGAATCTGGCATTAATTGCATCGCTGCTTAATTCATGATTTATGAATATACAACTGTGTGATCATGTGGTAATCCTACCACGCTACTTGTTACTGAAATGAGCCAATTCTGAGTACCTATTGCTCTTTGTAGGCGATATGCAATTAATTTGCCATTAAGTCTAATGCAATTGTTCAATTTAGCGCATTAGATGTTGGTTTAGAGTGTAGCTTGATATAATAAATAACACTGTATCAGTTATTTTATTTATTTTAGGAAAACTTGTAACTAAACAAATACAGTACAAATTAAGGCAACAGAAAAAAACACCAAATAAAATCTTGTAAATAATTATTTATGCTCGAAGAAGCTATTACTTAACATTTTTTTTTTTTTTTTTACTACTCTTATAAATACTTGTTTTCCAGCTGCCATTACTCTCTTTCTAAATTTTTGTGGGGAACGTGGTACTCTAAAACTTCCTAAGTGTGTAGCAATAACTACTACTAACAGCCCAACTCTATATAATAATAAATAAATAATAATATATCATTTAATTCAGGTAACAAAGACCCATTAAATAAATACCTTACAGACATCATACATATTTATAAAAACCACAAAAGAATTAAAACACTATTTTACACGAATTGACGGCGTCGTGGTGTCACGTAGCCTTCCGCGGAATCGCCGAAATACGACACCCTTCGGCCAAAACTCTTCCTTGAGGAAGGTCTCAATATGATGAGTCGGAACTCGCACCACGAACGATTTGAAATTCGTGTTATGGCGTGACTCCAACCTTTCGACCCAGGTCCAGTTGGTCTTTGCTCGAACATACTCCACGATCTCCTCAACCTTCGTGGTGTGACGTAGCCGGGACACATAGAGCTGCGTCATATAGGTAACATTAAGTCTCGCGGTTCACCACAATCTCACCTGGAAATCGATGGTGTGGCGACGATGGAGCACGCTTGCCTAGAAGCAACCTATCATCCACTCTTGACTTAAAGACCAGGTTGTTTGTAGCTATCAGGAAACACAGACCCGGGCTGGAACTTCTTATTCCAAAATCTAAAATGACATGTGCTAACAATATAATCTCTAACATTTTGAACGTTAAATTAATCCTTATTGCTGACGGAGTTTCAAAGGAAACCATTAACTTTCCCTTTTTGGACTTTCCAAAAACTGCATTAAAATTTTGATTTCGTTTACTTAACAAGAAAAGCTCTGTTCTTGATACAAATATGTATAACTTCTCTCGATACACATAATGGCTCCTTTCACTTTCCAAAATCGTTCAATACAGGACGTGTTTAAATGATTTCGGAACAAACTGCCGGCAACGAGATATTGACGTCAAGTTCTTGTCAATTTTAAACTTACTCTCGTTAAGTTATTACTTGTGTGGAAAGAGAGGGGCAGAGTTCGCTTTCTTCTTCTGTTGACTTCCTCCTTTAAGTGCTGCGCAAAGACCTCTCTCATCATTTTCCACACACCTTCGTCCTCTGCCATTCAGGGTAAAATCGAATGTTTTGCTAAATTCTGTGTGTTTTGCTTGTCCAGTTTGATTTCCATCTTTAGCGTTTTTAATCATCACTCTAATATCCTTTTCTAAATTGATTTGGTGTCGACGCCATGTCTGCTTCCATCCTTCTTTATTACCCTTAGTAGTCAACACTGCTTTTCTAGTCATATCATCGGAATTATATTTTGTTTTGTTTGTCCTGTAAACGTGTTGTGTGTCTGTTCAGTTCGTGTTAAATGTGTTTCTTTCTTTTCTTTCAACTTCTGAACTGAATCCGAGACATTTTAACATCTCAGACTATTACCTAGTAGGCCAATGAGTTAATATCGGTACTTTACGTAAACATAGCATTTAGCGCTAAAAGAAACAAACCTCTGTTATAGAATTAACGCAAGTGGGTGGTGTTAATGTTCAGCGCTAAAGTTTAGTGAACTTCACCATTTTGTTGGTACACTTTTTGTTGAATTAAGGTGAACTGGGCAGTTTGTGCTTCCTGGGCTTTTTATCTAGATCAATGAAGTGATGGTGAGTCATCGCAGTCTTGTATTAAAGAGGTTTTGTTTATTGATTCAAGGTGAGTCGAAAGTTGAGAAGTAAATGGGTGTGCTGTGTTGGTGGCATTTGTATGGAGATTTGTGTTATCTATGAGAGGAACAGTTGCTCTTTGATTGTCATTAATCATTATTTTTGGTGATATGTGCTAAATACTTTCTGATCTATCAGTTTATTTTTGGACTTTAAATATCTTTGAAAACAACTTAGCTTGACCTGTCTCCTTCAAGTGTTTTGACAACATTATATCTTTAGAGTTCTGTATGTTCTACAAAATATCTTTCAATCGAGTCTTGTTGTGGTATATTGTCAATTACGTCCTGGGTATGTGTGTTTCTAACATTTTGTTTGTATTTTTGGTGCAAGCATAAAAAAATACTATTCAAAGTTTATTCTTATGATTCCAACCGCAACGATACTGAAGTGTGAAGTGTGAACAGATATATCTTAAAGTGCCTACATATATGTGACAAAGTAAGAGTATGGGAAAACAGTGAAAAAACCCGTGATTAGTACACGCGATGTACGAGAATACATACATTTTACATGAATGTGCTGGCGCATATCTGCAGCGTTTAGTTTCTCTATCATTAAGTGATGTACCCAGCTATTACCACTACCTACAATAGTATAATCCGATTTGTGGTGAAGAGAAAAACCAGATTCAAATCTTCCTGACTTGGTTTCTAAGCTTAGAAAGTCCCTGGTTATACTATGGAGGGTATGCGGAACTGAAAGTTAAGTCCCACCGCCTTTGAAAAGGGAAGGATCCTCCGACCACGAAGCAGTTTGCTTGCGCGATGCAGGATTTTGTTGGTAGTTCGTCGATGACAGGATAGATGGCGTTGCGGTCCTTTTTGCTACCGTACAAATTTCTCTTTCTTGTGGCGGCATTGATGCCGCTACAATACTGAGACTCCTTTGTGCCTCAGAAAACACTAGCCCCTTGGTTCCAGCTATCATTTGAGGATCTTTAACAGTCGTAACTGTAGAAACCACAAAAAATTTGGCACCAGACTTGCAAAGGAGTATTATACCACCCAGTTACTGTGTTGTGGAGGTCAGATAAGCAGTCGCTCCATGAATAAAATACTGATCATACCCCAACTCAGTTTAGAAAATTCTAAGCAGAAAATGATTACCGTTCTAGCTTCGCAGGTATATTTCCGGCGAGCGTTGGGTGGCTCGCTGTCCGATCACCATCAGACCAGGGTCGATGGCGCGTTGTGTTCCAAGCGCGCCTCAAAGAGATATCAGCATAGGAGACGGGGCCTGCTAGGGCCAGAGCCTACCAGGGTTGCGGAATTTGTTCGAAAGAGTCACCGCGGCCCAGGAACGCAAAGGGCTTTAGAAGGTACACGGATCGGTTTTAGTCAGTAAGAGTCTGACACACCCTTCCACTCCACCCGGAGTTGAAGAAGTCATTTGATGATTTTTCATCCTTAAAAAAAAAAGTATATTTCCGTTCTCAATTTCTATAAACAGCTCCCCAACTTCCAGTGTTATTGTTATTACTGAACCCACCTCCCATTGGTAGGTGTATTAAATATAGCGAAGCCAGTGCGCTGCCCTTGAGTTATTTCGTCTGCTAAATGAACAGTATTGTACAGTTCGGTGAACGATAAACTTGATACTTTAATGGTTCAGCGTACTGTTTTGGTGAGGATATTTGTAGTGGAAGGTTAATATTAGAGGGCTTGTTTGGAATTGGTGGTTTATATTCAGCATTCAACAGAAAGGTATACACAGAAACGCGATAGGGTTTTTAAAAAGAACGTATGCTTTGATAACTGTGATATTGAAGATGATGAGATATCGGACAAACTAGAACTTTTATGAATAAGACACGTGTTTTCGACCAGGGGCCCTACTATGAAGTCTTAAAACAATCATGATTCCGCTCTAAGAGAGAGACGGAGCTATACATAGCGAATAGCACCATCCCTTTTACACCATCGGAATTGGATGGCATTAGCACGTCACAGTAGGTCGGTTGTTGTAATTTTTTGGCTCTGAATTTGTGCTGCAATCTGCATGCTGTCAAACCTTTGTGACGTGACAATTTTCAGTTCGTGTGAAGCATATATAAGAGGTACAGTTTTTTTCTTTATCTCCGTAATAATTTAGCCTGAACGATTCATGAGTGGATTTAAGGTTACCCATTTTTATTTTTTTTAAGGGTCAATCATCAATTGGCTTCTTCCGCTCTGTGTGGAGCGGAAGGGCGTGTCAGACTCTTACTGACTAAAACCCATCCGTGTTCCTTCTAAAGCCCTTTGCGTTCCAGGGCCGCGGTGACTCTTTCGAACAAATTCCGCAACATTTAAGGTCTGCAGGAGCCTTTACTTCCAGTCTTATTCTTTTGTTTTGACACTGCTTGTTGTTGACATTCGAAACCATACCGAACGTTCTCTTAAATATCGTTTAAGCACTGAAAATTACCATAATGTAGCGTATAATCGACATTTTACAAAATCCAATCCAAAATTATGAGAAGTGCACCGAAACGGATTGCCATTATATTCACTTTCTCACCGAATAAAATTACTTTTTATGAAGCTTTCACAAATTAAATGTTGTTAATAAGGAAGCTGTGTTATCAATTTCATCTTTGTAATTAACGAGAGGATTTTAATACATACTTGCATGTATGCCATTTGCATTTTTCAACTTAATGGAACCTAAATCTGCTTATCAGTTACTTCGATATTATCTGAGTATTTTGTCATATTTTTTTGCTTTTTCTTATTATCCTAAATGTATGGGATTGACAAGATGCGCTACGGAAATCACTTTGTCCTCCGACCTTTGAGACTTTGACTTCTGAGTTTGTTTCGGTGTTTCTTCTCAGGGTATAGTCAGCTAGGAAACACCGGCCTCATCTAGTTTAAAAATGACCAAAAAAGATTGACGTGTAAAGTGTTATGTTTAACCTAATATCGACGTTTGTCAGACGTAATCAGTATTAATATTTAGTATAATTATCTAGAATTTAAGTACATTAAATCTTTAAAATAAAATTTATATTTAAAAAGAGCATTTTGCATGTGGTGTTTACCTGTAATTGGTTGTGCAGTTAGATTTAAGACACATTTACTTATGTTCCTATCTATGTATATATAACTGTAACAACTGTTGGTGAACCTTAATTAAATAAATAAATATCATTTAACATTTATCAGTCAATGATCGTTCAAAACAAACTTCAAGAACTCTCTACTTTATTTCAACATATCACAAAGCTGTCGCCAATTAGATATGTCCCCTGTTTGGTAGACGATTTACTACTGCTATTCAAATAGTCAGATGGTAGTTAAGATTATCCCCATTTCACCCACACATGGATTTCATATCATAATAATAAAAATGTTTATTTTCTTCCACAAATAACATTTATAATCTAATATTTAAAGAACTACGACAATGTTCATTTGTCGGAGACTGGTGCCTAAACTAAGCCGTGACTTGTATTTCAGGACACCAGGGACTCTCCTCTACAGGCAAGGTAGACAAACAATGCTTAGCAAAATAGTTTAGTTTTAATGTTAAAACATGTTATAATAAAAAATATGTGGAGGGATTGTCTTTCTGCCAAATACATATGAAGACAGTGGAGAGATTTTTAAGAACGGTGTTACTTACTATGATAGTTCTATATGGAACGTTTTATATCCTAAAACGGGTGCTTCTCATTGAAAACTTACAACTCCTGAAGCCTTCACTCATCAGGAGCTTTATTTGTAAAGATTGGACTGTACCTATCTTCATAGTAACATTGACCACTGACGCCAATTTATACTTCATCATCATCATCATAATCAGCCTGGAAGTTTTTAGATATCAGTCGGAAAGTCGCAACAATCCTTGACGTTCCGTATATGAAAATAGCGCGAATTTTTAAAATTAGAACTACAATTTTCGTCTCATTTTCTCTTTATTATTAAAATGAGACAAACGTATTTAGCAAAAGCGCTTCCAAAGAGGTTCGATCATTCAGCTTATTTATTTTAGTAATGTGAAACTCCGTGGTGGAATTGTTATTTTTTTTTTGTTTAAAGCCGTAAAGGAAACGCACGGCGCTATACAACGAGTGCGGTAAAATAGGTACTTAGAAGAGAATACCTATCTTACCGCACGTTCCATTGTATGATGCGTAATTTTTAACTTTCGAACAATGTGTACAGGCTTCGTAAATGCATCTTTTGAGCAAATGTGTTAAAACATTTATTTACGTTACGCGTCCACGTTTGGGTCACAGAAGCTCATATTATGTGTACCAAATTTCAACAGATCGGTCCAGTAGTTTTGGAGAAAATTAGCTGTGACCGACGGACAGACAGACACCCGAGTGATCCTATAAGGGTTCGGTTTTTTACGGATGTTCGGAATCCTAAACATTAAAAAAAAATGTTTCCAACATCTCTCCCGTCCCTCCACCGCTTTCCTAATCTTCAAATACGATCAACGCAACCCCGTCCAGGCACACGTAAGGAAATGTCAGAAGATTTCCTGCTCCCGACCACACGATGCGGTTTTCCGCTCTCCATGTACCCCATGATCATTTCCAAAGAGCCGTAAGGGGCCATCCATAAATTACGTCACACGCTAAGGGGCGGGCGTTAGGGGGGCGACGAAGTGTGACATTGTGTGACAAGGGGTGGGAGGGGTCCTAAATTTCGTGACGTCACATTTCAAAATCAAATATATAAATACTGATTTAAAAACGTAATTTGAACTATTAACGAAAATCTTAAAAATATTTTCAGTCCGATCTGTATTATCATAAGGTTTCAGTTTTTTGCTTTGTTATTTTTTAATGTTGATTTTATAAAAAAATTAACTGGTATAAAATAATGTCGGAAGTGCTGTTTTTATTTAATAATTTCTAGATATTTTACAAAATATGTCACGTCACACAAGGGAGGAGGGAGTCTCACAAATGTGACCAGCTGTGACAAGGACGGAGAGGGGGTCATAAACACATAAAATTCGTGTGACGTAATTTATGGATGGCCCCTAACCGCCATTGCTACACATACATTACTAGACGCACAAACTCGTCCCAGTTTCCATAGCGTTAATAACAGTTACTTAATCGGATTTGGTTTACGTAAAAGCATTATATTACGGCCTTGATTTGTCTGGCTTCTGGCTTTCAGTGCGTTGACAGGGGTGAAGGTAAAATAAGCTAGTAAATAGGGTTCAAATTGCTATGGCTATTGAGGAAGAATAATTGCGATAGTGAATTGCTGTGGTATTAAGATCTAAAGAGAAGTCTAAAATAATAATTAAAAAAAAATGTAGTTATCTAGATATTGACACCAAGGCCTGCCTCAGTGTTCAATTGGTCGAAAGGGCCACCGCTGAGCATGAGGCTCTGGGTTTGATTCCCAAGTCGGGAAAATTGGTATCGGTTATTGTAAATCGAACATGTATGTTTAAGTAGTCAGAGGTTATTGATTGAAGCTACAATACCGCTGTGTGCAAAAGCCTAAATTTATCCCGAAAAAAGTTTACAGTACTTGTGGGTTAGGCCACGAAAGCAAAGTTATGGCCTGCGCAGACTAGCGGACGGGACGGCAAAGGATTTCAAATTTATCAAAAAAACTTAACAGTTATCCAGTCGAAAATAGGTAAATATTTCAACCCTCGGTGATCGGCCGAAAACTGCGCCGCGATGCTCCGAGGCTGATCACCGAGCATTGAAATATATACCTTATTTCGTGAGATAACTATAAAATTCAATTGATAAATTAAAAATCCTCTGCCGTCCCGTCCGCCAGTCTGCGCCGGCCATTATGCCTCCATCGGTATTCATTTATTAAACTTAATTCCCGTCTTCTTTGTTCCAAATCCATAGGGAAGAGCTAAAACAAAATACAATGCACAATCACAAGGTAAACGAAGTTGACTAGGAATGAACAGGAAGCTTCGACAGTAACATAAGCCATTTCCTTCTCCAAATGAATCGGTTTTTACTTACCTCTAGTTAGGTTTACTAACCAGAGGTTGTGTATGGAGTTGTTCAAGAAATAATAGGCTTACAAGGCCCGGTGAGACAGACAATATGATATTACAGTCTAGACATAGTTTAGCTACAGTTCTTAAATTTATTCATTCATTCATTCATTCATTGTCACACAACGGTACAGACCAAACCAATCTTTATGTACTAGCGTTCCTCATTTTAGATAAAACCGGCCACGTGCGCGTCAGATCACGCACAATGTAGGGTTCCGTAGAAAAATTGTAAAATGTACTTAACTTTTATAAGATTACTAGCTACCGCCCACGGGTCGGCCCGCGTTAATGTCGAAAATTATCCACCCGGGATAAAAACTATCCTATGTCCTTTCCTGGGACTCAAATAATCTCTATTCCAAATTTCATCTTAATCGGACAAGCCGTTTGCGCGTGAAGAAGTAACAAACTTTTACACACACACTCAAACTTTCGCCTTAATAATATTCGTGTGACAAAGTTGCAAATGGTGTTAAATAATTTTCTATGGAATTATTAGGATTTTTTTAGTGACCCAGTTCAATTTTTTAAGTTGGTCGACTAATACTCGTTAACTTGTAAAGCCTACTAAGCTGTGATAGTTTTCCTTTAAAATTCGTTACATAAGTATGCCACACTACCATGTTTTTTTTTACTCTAATAAAAATGAGCACTTTAAAGCTTAATATTTCGCAAACGGATTCTTGGATGGTTTTTAACAAACCCTAAATATTTTTAAACGACCAACGACACCCCACACCATGGGGTAGACTATAAAAAAAATGTTTTTCAAGATTTTATTTTACAAATTTGTCGGCATGATTAATAGTATACCCATACCAAATTTTAACTTTCTAGTGCTAAGCGTTTCTGAGCTAGACCGCGGACGGATAGACAGACAGACGGACATGGTGAAACTATAAAGGTTCCTTGTTGGCTACGGAACCCTAAAAAAAAGAAGTCATCGGGCACAGAGCTGTGCCGCATATCGCAAGTAATACTTATATGAAAAAATGTAAGGAAATGACTGATTATAATAAAATACGTCCTTACTTCCTTTGATAAGCTGATAGATGTACATATGTCATCATCTGTCTAGCCTTTTCCCAATTATATTGGGGTCGGCTTCCAGTCAAACCGGATTCAGCTGAATACCAGTATTTTACGTGGAGCGGCTGCCTACCGGACCTCCACAACCCATTAACTGGGTAACACGGTACTCCTTGGCAAGACTGGTGTCAGATTATCTGGCTTCTGACTATCCGTAACGACTGCCAAAGATCTACAAATGACAGCCGGGACCAACGGCTTAACGTGCTTTCCGAGGCACGGAGGAGTCTCGGTATGTTAAGATGGTCTCCCATCCACATACCAACCTCGGCAAGCGTTGCTTAACCTTAAAGATCGACCCATGCGGCTGTTATTATTTAGCCACGAGCTCCTCATATAGATGTACATATGTGTCACTGGAAAATGGCAAACGCCGTAAGATTGTAAAATATCGCGTGAAATTGTAAACTATTTTTTATAAATAAGAGACAGATATAAATGAAACTATTGAATTGGGATGGGATTTATTGTAAACAATACGATTTATTAATAATATATCGAAAAATTATAATCTAATAAAGATTTATTACTTATTAGTCTAGATTATTTATTAGTCTGCAATTTTCCGGTGACATATGCAAAACCTTGAAGAAAATTAAAAGGAGCCTACCCCAACACACTCCACATAACCCTAGGGGGATGTTATCACCCAACCATTTAGAGTGGATTTCAGGGAGAAAATGTCACCCCAAGCTCCCTGACTCGGAGTGATAAAAAATGAACGAGGCATGTGTTGGAGGACCGCTATCGATCCGTGCCACCCCCAACAACCCTGTCTGTCGTCTGTCTGGCTGTCTGAAATTGATTTTCAAACTCTGAAGCGAATAGGGATGAAACTGTGTAAGAATAAACTTCTTTGAAATAAGTCTTGATTATATTAAAGTACTAGGCTTTTGCCGCGACTTCGTCCGCGTGGAGTAGTTACTTTGGGCAGCCATTTTTATTAAACAAAACGCTTAAACATACCTGTTTATTTATTTTTTATGAAGTGCCTAAATACAAAGGTTCATGGTTTTATCTTCAATAATGTGACGTCACATTTCAAAATCAAATACCTTAATAAATGAGCTTCATTTTGGTTTCAGGTTTTTGCTTTGTTATTTTTTAATGTTTGATTTGATGTTAATTTTATTAAAAAATAAATAAATCTGGTATAAAATAATATCGGAAGTGCTGTTTTAATTTAATAATTTCTAGATATTTTACAAAATATGTCACGTCACACTAGGGAGGAGGGAGTCTCCACAAATGTGACCAGCTGTGACAAGGACGGGGAGGGGGTCATAGACACATAAAATACGTGTGACGTAATTTACGGATGGCCCCTAACTATAAATCATGTAGAATCCGATTGCAGTTGTATCACTATCTAAGAATTCACCACATCAAAACCGCGCTAACAATATTGCCAATATCTCTCCGCCATTTTGCGAGAATGAAACATTTCCCCGCATCGTATTTCAACCCTACAGCCCGAAGGAAAGTTCTAGATAGAAAGTTGACACACGATATGAGATACAAACAGAACGACACCGCGATAATATCAACCACGATATGATAATATTTAGTACGCATTTTTACTTTTCTTTGCAGTTTCGGTTGCAGTGAATGTTGTCGGTTATGTAAATTGAAAAAAAAAAAAACAAGGACATTTCTGGTTTTCGAGTTCGTTGTTAATCTTCATAATCTTGAGCGTTTATCTCAGCAACGACAACACTTAGCACGTGTTCGGTAAATAAGCCCTTTTTTAAGGATGGGAAATCATTAAATGACTCCTTTCGTTCAGGGCGACATGAGCCCTTGCCAGGGTTGGGCAGTATTTGAATTACTTGTAATTATAGTACGATTCTACGATACGTTTTGATTCATACTAGGTACAATGTTGGTTACAAAATATAGGTTTTAAGTAAGTGAAAACTTCTTGAACCTTTTGAACGCCATTGTCACGTATACACGACAGGCAAGCGCGTGCCCTGTACGCCAAACGTCACAAATATGTGACAAAAAGTACGGCGATTTTGTGGCTTGGCGTCGGGGGCACGCCGATGCGTTTATGCTCTGGCGTAAAAAAGGTTAAGCGCGTTGAGCACTTTTTGGGTGAACAAAAATCATGGAACTCGCGTCACCTTCACCGAACGCTTTAGTACGTTAACGCTTTTTCGCTTAGTTTTCACTTCTATCGGCTGCCCCCAAAGACTGCCCGCATGTTTTTTGTACTAGTCTTTCATTAGGGACATAAAACCTTTTCTCAATGAGGAAGGCAGAAAAACTGGATGTCATCTTCCATGCTACCATCTCAAGGTACAATTTAAACTTAATGGCCGCTCGGAACACAAATTCAAGGGACAGGAGATTGAGAGATGGTGTTACTGCATTAAGTTTGAATCGACCTATACCATTGTGCCTGTTTATTTACAACCATAGCCCTAACCTAAGACAAATCTGACAGAATCATCATTGTAATACTTGAACCTGCAGTAGCGGTAAATCTCAGCTACAATTTACTCAAAACCACGAAAAAAAAATCGTATAAAACAACCATTTTAAGTGACATCACATCTCAGTCATTAAAAGTCAGCCATTATGGTAAGTTGGTGTCATTAAGTGCGGTAATATCATTACACTGTCGGTTAACAGTAGTGTCGTAATTACTTAGTTTATGGGGAATGATGCTGTTCACACGGTTTTAAGTTGATGGTGTTTGGATTTAGAACGAAAATTAAAGCTAGTTAAAGTTGGTAGTAGACCCTAACCTGTTTTTTAGGGTTCTGTACCCAAAGGCTAAAACAGGACCCTGTTACTAAGACTCCGCTGTCCGTCTGTCACCAGGCTGTATCTCATGAGCCGTGATAGTTAGACAGTTGAAATGTTTACTTTAAAAATAAATAATTAAATTAAAATAAAATTTTATTTAGGGGGGCTCCCATACAACAAACGTAAATGTTTTGCTCGTTTTTGCTTGATATTGATAATGGCAACAGGTAGACGCTTGAAATATTCACAGAATATTGAGTTATATTATTAACTTTCAAAATAAATATTTAAATTAAAATAAAATGTATGTTTAGGGGGGCCCATACACCAAACGTGATTTTTTGTCATTTTTATAGATAATGGTACGGAACCCTTCGTGCGCGAGCCCGACTCGCACTTGGCCGGTTTTTTTATGAATTTTCAAACATGGTGCAAAGAACTTTTTTC
This sequence comes from Mamestra configurata, assembly GCA_002192655.3. Taxonomy (NCBI): domain Eukaryota; kingdom Metazoa; phylum Arthropoda; class Insecta; order Lepidoptera; family Noctuidae; genus Mamestra; species Mamestra configurata. The sequence continues at coordinate 232,146 of NDFZ01005246.1, forward strand.
TCGTAAAATCCTTTTCAGTATTTCTAATTAGTACACGGATACATAAAGTCATGCCGTTGGTCCCGGCTGTCATTTGTAGATCTTTGGCAGTCGTTACGTATAGTCAGAAGCCAGTAAACCTGACACCAGTCTTACCAAGGAGTACCGTGTTACGCAGTTAATGGTTTGGTGTAGGTCTGGTAGTAGGCAGCCGCTCCACGTAAAATACTGGTATTTAGCTGAATCTGGTTTGACTGGAAGCCGACCCCAATATAGTTGGGAAAAGGCTAGGCAGATGATGACATAAAGTCATGCCTCGATAATAAATACTGAATATTAGATATGTTTGTATAATCAGCATAGTTTCCATGCCCCTATTATTTCATTCCCACATATGTGTACAGAATTATATTGACATGATTGTGGTTAAACAAACGTTGATAAGTCTATTGTTCGTGTTGTGTTATTAATAAATATTGGTGTTTGTTTGTATTGTTACGAATGCTAAATAATTATCTAATTGTTCGGAAAGAGGAAAGTGTACTTGAAGAAGTGCACATTACTAACGTTACTAACTGACTCGCACAACTTCGTCTGCGTTTCATTTTTTGGGTTCCGTGCCCAAAGTGTAAAACGGGACCCTATTACTAAGACTCCGTCCGTCTGTCACCAGGCTGTATCTCATGAACCGTGATAGTCAGACAATTGAAATTTTCACAGATGATGTATTTCTGTTGCCGCTATAACAATAAATACTAAAAAACAGAATAAAACATATTGAAGTGGGGCTCCCATACAACTGTCATGATTTTTTTGCCGTTTTTTATAGATGCACGGAACTCTTCGTGCGCGAGTCCGACTCGCACTTGGCCGGTTTTTCATTAATGCTCCGCTCCTTTTAGTTGTAGCTTGATGTTATAATAAAGCCTTTCTCGAATTGTCTCATGTCACTAGTACGTAAGAAATTCAGACATAGTAACACGCAGTGGAGACCTAGTGATCTGAAACACAGGCCATTGGCCTAGCTTAGGCACCAGTCCCCATTATATTTTCAGTGTTGTACTACTTGGCAATTAAATATGTAAAAGTTTCCATTAAATATTATGGTGAAAAATAAACGTATTATTTATGTAAAATACTGCTATTCAGGTGCGTTCGGGTAGACTGGAAGCTGACCCGAAGGTAGTTAGGAAAAATCAGGGCAGATTGATCAATTGACTGTCGGGTGTGATCATATCATTCCAGACAGTGTCAAGTGGCTATCCAACACTAAAATGTTTTTTCAATTCGAACCCGTAGTTTCTGAGATTAGCGCGTTCAACCAAACAAACAAACCAACTCTTCCACTTTATAATATTACTAGCTTTTAGCCCGCGACTTCGTACGCACAAATCCCGTTCCCGTATAGCCTACAGCCTTCCCTTTTTGTATATGTTAGCAACATGAATGTCGGTAGCATATAAAAAAAAAAAATCAGACACTCTTAGACCAAACTGCGCCAGGAAATGAAATAAAATAACACCATTCAAATGTTTCAATATCTCTAAATATAAAAATGGACCCCTATTTCTCCTGGTCACGCTTTAACTTGAGAACGGCTTGACCGATTTGGCTAATTCTTTTTGTTTTGTTCGCCAGATTACAGGGAATGTTTAAAAAATTGGAAGGTAGAGTAAGTTCTGCCAGGATTGCAGAATTTGTTCGAAAGAGTCGCCGCGGCCCTGGAACGCAAAGGGCTTTAGAAGGAACACGGATGGGTTTTAGTCAGTAAGAGTGTGACACGCCCTTCCGCTCCACCCAGAGCGGAAAAGGTCATTTGAAGATTTCCCATACTTTAAAAAAAAAATGGTAGGTAGAGTAAGGTAGGTGACGGGAGCTAAGCCAGGGGCACAGCTAGTAGCTAATATAATAAACTACATAATATATAATTATCTCTACTCATGTTTATTTTCTTTTTGTTCCAGGTACGTTGACCTCCACAACTGGGTTAAGATAACGCTGTTTATTATACACAGTGTTTACTATGCGTAAGTGAAGTGAATCCACTGAGTCTGCCTGTCGTGATAATATTTATGTTATAGAACTGCCGACGTGATAAGTGGAGAGGTTATTAGAATTTGTTGGTTTCTAGGTTTTATACAACTTACGTGGCAATGCTGCCTAAACTCGTATTATTATTGTCGTATTCAATACAGGTATGGAGTCTGCCAGGGTTGCGGAATTTGTTCGAAAGAGTCACCGCGGCCCTGGAACGTAAAGGTATAAGGCAATTATAATAATAAGGCAATTATAATAATTGTGTTTATTGAATTTAATGACCAATAGTGTAAATGGGAATTAATTTAATTTAATTGAGTTTGTTTAATGTTTGTATTGTCATTGTAACTGTGTGTCTAATAATTAGTATGAGTCTTGTAACTTGATTATGAATAATATAAAAAGGGCTTTCGAAAGAACACAGATGGGTTTTAGTCAGTAAGAGTCTGACACGCTTTTCCGCTCCGCCCAGAGCGGAAGAAGTCATTTGATGATTTCCCATCCTTAAAAAAAAAAAAAATGCTGTCAGCCTTTTGGGTACATTACCAGTGGCCAGCGATGTGGAGGAATTTTTAGAATATTTTTAGTAAGTTACGAGTTTTTTATTCAAGTGTACCTTTGTAAAGTAATAGTTAGTTGTACATAAACAGATATTAAAATTATAATGAATAAATATTTTACTTACATAGAAACAAAATAATTATCAAATGGACCTACGTATTTATCAATCCTAAATTTCAGAGCAATAGTCCAAGGATTGCTAACATTGCAGTCTGAGTTTCTAGTAATTCGCCTAAAATGAAACAAACCAAAACGTTTTAATTTCCTCGTGTAATGTAGCGTTCTAAATTGAATCGAATTTGTTCCGAAATAACTTCAAATTGACCCAAAAAAGGTTCATTTTGGTATCAGTCCAATACAAATAAGTTACAAAGCTTAAATCTCAAATAATCAAATATGTTATTGATGCTCAAAGTTTTCTGTATTGAAAGCTCTCGTGGAAGAGCTCAACGTGACAATAGGTGTGCCAATTATTTTTGGTAGAACCAAATTATTCTACGAATGATAGTGTCTACAGAAATCCCGTAGAAGATAGACGCGGCGCTATAATACGACAAAGAAAAAGAAAACATATTTATTTGGCACACACGTTACACCCAGTGTACAATCATAAATAAGGAGACATAATTTTAGTACAATAACATTGATATAACAACATCAAAAATGCGTTTTTTAGGGTTCCGTACCCAAAGGTTAAAAACGGGACACTATTACTAAAACTCTCGTCCGTCTGTCTGTCTGTCACCAGGCTGTATCTCATGAACCGTGATAGCTAGACAGTTGAGATTTTCTCAGGTGATATATTTCTGTTGACGCTATAACAACTAAAAATAAAAATAAAATAAAAATAAAGGAGGCATACAAGAAACATGTTTTTTCGGCTTATGGTACGGAAACCTTCGCGTGCAAGTCCAACTTGCACTTGGCCAGTTTTTTTAAGAGATATAAAATCTTTGTCGCATTATCGCGTCGCCTCTGTCTGCGGTAGCCTCAAATAATCTGACCTATTTACAACCAAACAAGCTATAATTTCAATCAAAATCATCATCAAAATTCCACCTGCGTCTAAACAACTTAACACATAAAATAAAATCAATTAACTAACTCAATAAGATGCCTTATCTCCACGAACGAATACAAACCAGCTGTTCAGCTCACGACTTCTTTAATTACAAGTCTTACATAAAATTAACGTAATTTATTGAGACACGCCCATGCTCTAAAGTGAAGGAATTTTCGCAAGGACGTCAATTGGAATGTGTATCGCGTCATGTACGTGAACGGGCGCCGTCAGTGGAGACTGGTCATCCCTTAGTTGCCACTGGCTCATTTTAATATTTGATACTATAAATTGTTTTTTTCTTTCTTTACATTGTTCTCATATATAGAAGCAACAAGGTTAATGTAACCAGGATTTTTGTAAACATAAAATTATTAACTTAACACCCTATTCCGCATACCTCTATACGCTTGTCAATGCCATACATTAATGACTTTCCGAAAATCGTTATCGCTGATACAATATCACTTTTAGATTTGCTAGACGTGGCCAGTACTTATGCCATTCCGTACTCTATGGTAGGCACAGGGTAACTTACAGTTCATCGCATTTTATCTATCCTCTAGGTCTAGAGCAGGGATGGCCAACCGGTCGATCGCGATCGACCGGTCGATCGCGGCTATAAGTCGAGTCGATTGCGGCAACGCAAAAAAACAGACTGCGCAACTATACATATAAATAGGTTAGGTTAATAAAATTAAAAATACTACAAAATGGTATACTAAACAGGTATACTGTTTCATTTAAAATGTAATTGAAAAGAAACGTGTAATTGGTAGATCTCACAGGGTTTCGTCAGTAAAAAGTAGATCATGGGTCGAATCAAGTTGGCCACCCCTGCTCTAGAGATTACACCTATTACCGTTATAAACATAATATTTTTATTCGTATTAATTCTAATGTGCTCTCAGCAAACAGACACACCTTTCTGTTTAACTAGACTTTAATGCTACGGATAATTGCTCGGGAAATAACTTGCGACCTTTAGTGCTGAACCGTTATAGGAAATTAATAATAATTCTGAAGAATGTGCGTGGATACATTAAATATAATGATAAATCATGAGGTGAATCAAGAACGACACATTATGGCCACTTACACTGGGCTTCCTTATTTAATGAAAATAGGCTGAGCTGTAATTTCTAGGCGTTAAATGGTTTGAAGGAGCTTTTCTATAGATTTATGTAAGCTTCGTCCATTTACTGGCCTGTTGGTCGAGTGGTTAGTGACCCTGACTGCTAAACCGGAGGTCGTGGGTTCGATTCCCACTCAGGAGAAATCTTTGTGTGATGAGCATGATCATTTGTTCTGTGTCTGGGTGTAATTTGTCTATAATATGTATGTATTTAGAAATATTTAAGTATGTTTATCAGTTGTCTGGTTGCCATAGCACAGGCTCTACCTAGTTTGGGATCAGATGACCGTGTGTGAGTTGTCCGAAGATATTATTATTATATTATTATTATAAGATTTAATGGTGTATTTCTGTATTATGGTGGACAAGGATTTTTCTTTTACTTGAGATGAGTTCGCTCTTGACTGTCTAGGTCATAGACGACGGAGACAAAGTCGACGATAGAGCGAGCTTACCCAGAAGAAGCCTGTTCACTCTAATTTAAAATAAATCCAATAATACCATATTAGGGACTCTTTATACCTTATATTTTATCATTTAAATATTCCTTTAGACTATGGTAGCATTTTTCAATTAAATATTGTTTTATTTTTTTAATAAATATGTCAGTGAACAAATAATGTGTATAATATATATAAGTGAATAAATATGTGTCAAAGTCAAAACTTTTATTTCAAGTAGTTCAGTAAAATAATAATATTACATTAATAAAGTGACTACTGTCAGGATGTGAGTGAACAGGCAATCTTCTGGGCTCGCTCTATTCATCGTATAATTCAGAGACCTCATCCATAAGAGAGAGAAGAGAACCATCAGGCGAGATCGAGGTCAAATTTTATCTCACCACAAATAAAGGATATGACGAAATCAATTTAGAAACCTTTGTCCCTTCTCCATTACATAATCTAAAACCACACATTACAAATTCCAAGACAATTCGATTAATTTATGGTTTAACCCAAATACATCCAAAAGCTATTAATTTACAAATCGTGGTTAACTAAGAACTTATCTTTGAATCGGATCTGTTGTCTATGGGAAAGGCTTGTTATGCAAATATAAAAATATTTAAAATTATGTTTTGGTATGTGATCCAGTTGTAGAACTTATGGTCCAAAAAATTTTGGAAGCCACTGGCTACCTAGATATAGCCAGTGGTTTCAAACCTTTTTTTTCCTTTCCGAGAAAAATGGAATTGTGTTCAACTAATAATAAACATGTTCCATAATATCTATTCTTCTATTAAGTCTAGCAGTAGACGTCTTTCGGGTGGAATGATGACGATGAACATTTTTTTTAATTTCATGTAGGTTTGCTCTTTACTCTACTCTAGGTCATAGATGACAGAGACAAAGTCGACGATGGAGCGAGCTTACCCAGAAGAAGCCTTTTCACTCTCATTTTGAAGAGATTGGGGTTGTATGCGTTCGGAAACACAGACACAGGCAGAGTTCTACTCCTTTGCTGTGCGCATTATAAAAGACGTTTGGAAACGTTTAGTGCGAATTGGTGGAATAGCAACAAGGTAGGGATGGTAACTTGCAGTGCGTCTAGATGTCCGATTGTAGAAGGGGGCCGGTGATAAAAATGAAATAACTCTTCTTCTATTCTAAAGTGAAATATCTACTCTTTAAAATGAAATAACGAGTACTGTTTTAGGGTTCCGTAGTCAATAAGGAACGCGTAAAGACATTACAGACAGTAAGAAATTCGTACTGATTTGGCCATGGTTTGGAACCCTATACTGCGCGTGGCCCGACACGCACTTGGCCAGTTTTTTATAAGAACTTGAAATGCGTTTGCATGATAGCTATTTTTAAGTTGAAAAATTAAGTATCTACTTTAAACCCTTCGCGGACCATATTTTAGCTCTTGGCAGGTTGAGATTGAGGACCAGCCGGTCGATTCTGTAAACATGTCGAAGTGAAGGCTTGGGTGAAGTGATCACGAGGTGAGCTGTCAATCCATATAATCAAGATGGAATACAGCTCACTTCATTATCACGTGACATCTTGATCATATGGATTGACAGCTCACCTCGTGATCACTTCACTTTGGCATGTTTACAGAATCGTCCGGCTTTACAAAGTGGGATTGAAATTCGCTAGCGAGTGTCACACCATAAGAATGCCATGTCACTTCGTCTAGCGCCTCATCATAATTTACACATCCTTTAATAAGAATACAGTTAAGTTAAGAAATTCCACTCGAGAATTAGCATTTTGCGACACTAATCCTATGGTCCAAGACGTTATAGCTATTATAAGGTGTCCGGTAATATAATAACGTCTGTCACACGATCCCATTACTTTTAGGTTACGAGTTCCGCACATTATTGACCTGGCCTGTTGGTCGAGTGGTTAGTGACCCTGACTGCTAAACCGGAGGTCGTGGGTTCGATTCCCACCCAGGACAAATCTTTGTGTGATGAGCATGATCATTTGTTCTGTGTCTGGGTGTAATTTGTGTTTAATATGTATGTATTTAGAAATATATAAGTATGTTTATCAGTTGTCTGGTTGCCATAGTACAGGATCTGCCTAGTTTGGGATCGGATGACCGTGTGTGAATTGTCCCAGGATATATACATAAATATAATAAATATATATATGTTATTATTGCAATAATACTTCAAAAATGTTAATTATGTAGGTAGGTTAACTTCATTAAATATGTTAATCGATAAACACAGAAGCTGTCCAATCCAAGCCGTAAATATCAATAATTATGAAGATGTTAATACTCATATTAATATAAATCTAATTTGCTAATAGTTTACATAATTCTTCAAATATTGAGTTAGTTAATTCATTGAAGAGAAATCTAATGATTTAATTGAACGAGCAGTAGTGGCTCAGTGGTAGCTTCCGCAACTTAGGAGTTAGTTCGAATTCGAAGCCAAAAAGTCTATTTCTAAATATAAGGCTTTTTTCTGTCCCACTTCTAAAAAGGCCTCCCTCTTCTACCTTCGTCACTTGACTTTAGGGTTCCGTACCCAAAGGTTAACCAACGGACCCCCATTCTCCCTCCACTGTCCGTCCGTCTGTCTGACAGCGAGATGTATCTCAAGAACCGTTATAGGTAGACAGTTGAAATTTTCAGTGTGTATTTCTGTTGCCGCCATAACAACAAATCCCTTCGTGTGAGTCTGACTCGCACTTGGCCGGTTTTTTTATAGATTATTTCATTTCACTTTTGGATTAGATGCCTGCAAAGATCGAACGCTCGTTTGGCATCAGGAACCCGAGTTCCTTAAGATGGGAGTTCCTACCAGCTCCACAAATCTGGTAGGAACCCAAAATTAATAGACCGTGTAAATATATTTCCAGCAATTCTATCATGGTTATTTCGATCAAGCTCCCTTGTTACAAAGGAGACGCTCCTCATGTGACATTAGCCAACAGGTTCGGCTTTCCCGAAAGGATCTGAAAACGGTGATCAGGACAGCCGGTGTCGTATTCGAAGACATACGACGTCTACCAACTAACAATGGCCCGCGTCATGGATTACGTTCCAGCCGGTCGATTCTGTAAACATGTCGAAGTGAAGGCTTGGGTGAAATGATCACGCGGTGAGCTGTCAATCCATATAATCAAGATGGATTGACAGCTCACCTCGTGATCACTTCACCCAAGCCTTCACTTCGACATGTTTACGGAATCGACTGGCAGTTCATATCACTATCTTATTTTTAGAAAATAATAGGCTAATTTATTATGCGTATGCTTAAGTGAAAAATGTTGCCACTACCTGGCTGTTTGACGTCATCAAGTCCTGTGATTGGGTGTCGCACGCGCAGCCCAGCGAAAGTACAAGCGGTCAGAGGTGGGCAACCATTGTCAGTGGTCACGCTAGCCGCGCCAACAAGGAACTGTGACGAGAATTTGATATGCCATTGTTAAGGGTTCTGGAGGTCACCAGTTTTTGTGGCGAGTCTCATGTCGGTGACAAAATATTATAATTTAAGTGTTTATAAGTTTTTGTTGGATATGTAATTCGGTTTTTTGCCTATGTTATCGTTGATTTTTTCTGTTTTTCCATTTTTTTGTGTGTGTTTTTAGTAGAATTCAGTCAAGGAATTTTTGTTTTTCATGTGACACATAAACTCACAATAATATTTCCTACCATCATAGAGACAGGCAGAAATGAAATCAGCTGTTCAGTATTTTTTTTGAAATTATACAGACACATGTATTTTTTTTGTCGATGTCGAGGTTGGACCCCATTGTTTTCAAGTTAATTCTGTTACATGAGTACATGACACGTTTTTTAGTGTAATAGTTCATCTTTACTTTACACTGTAGTATTTATTTATTTTAATTTTTTTTTTAATTGAAAACTTTTGAAATGAAAACTTCTTTAGCGGCGTTGTGCACTTTTTGGGATGGGTAAAAAATGTTAAACTCGCGTCAGGACACGTGACCTGATCGAAAATTCGTAAGACGGAGCGAAAGTCCTCTGTTAAATTTTTAATGTAATATAAATTGTCATGTTTGTGTACGATAGCGCAATAAATGAATATTGTATTTTATCACATAAATGATAGTACTTTTGTACTGATAATTAAAGCAATTCAAAAATGCACAACGTTATTGTTCAAGTTTTCACTTCTGCAGGCACTCCCGGAGTGCAACCCGTTGTTTTTTTTTCAGTAATGTTTGTAAGATTGGTTTAAATGAGATACTAATTAAAGTCAACATAGAACTATTGACATTTATTCAGTTACGTTAACCAGTTAATGGCCAAGCGCATCGTACCAAGCTTTATGTGAGGAAGTAAACCTATTTAACTAACAAGAGTACTTGACTTACTCAATTTAACGTTAATATTATAACTGTTCGCAGTACTTTAGTAAGTTAGTTATATGTAATTATTTTGATGTCCTTTACTTAACAGATATTTCTGATAACTCTTCATAAAGCGGTCTTATGTACTCTAAACAAACATATAAACAAGAAATTAAATTGAATTGTCTGTTTGTAATATCAAGATAAAAGCTTTTAACTAAATACATATTATCAAAGTATTTACGTTACAAACATTGTTTTATTTTATTTGTCTGTCTGCTTGCTTGCTTATCTCGGAAGCGGCTGTACCAATTTTGATGGGACTTTCACTGACAGATAGCTGGTTTCATATCAGCCAATTGCCGTCCACTGCTGAACGTAAGCCTCCCCCAAAGATCGCCAACCATCCCGGTCCTGAGCGGCCCGCATCCATCCGCTGCCAGCCACCTTCTTCAAATCATCGATCCATCGTGCCGCAGGGCGTCCCACACTACGTTTGCCCATAAGCGGTCTCCACTCTACCACATGTCTGCTCCATCGACCGTCTGTCCGTCTACAGACATGGCCGGCCCACTTCCACTTCAGCATGCTCATTCTACGCGCAATGTCGGTGACTTTAGTTCTCTGGCGAATGACTTCGTTGCGAATTCTATCCACCAGAGAAATCCCGAGCATTGCTCTCTCCATTGCACGCTGAGCAACCTTGAATTTGTGGACCAGGCCTATGGTGAGTGTCCACGTTTCGGCTCCGTAAGTCATTACGGGAAGGACGCACTGGTTAAAGACCCTGGTCTTAAGGGATTGTGGGATCGACGATTCAAAGATACCACGTAGCTTCCCGAAGGCCGCCCAGCCCAAGCGTATTCTTCTGGTCGCTTCCTTATCAAAGTTGTGCCGCCCCAGTTGTATAATTTGGCCTAGATATATGTATTCTTGCACAACCTCGAGGGTAGCGCCATTTACGATTACAAGTCT
>NDFZ01005246.1:244213-254869 GCA_002192655.3 Mamestra configurata
CTTCAAATCATCGATCCATCGTGCCGCAGGGCGTCCCACACTACGTTTGCCCATACGCGGTCTCCACTCTACCACATGTCTGCTCCATCGACCGTCTGTCCGTCTACAGACATGGCCGGCCCACTTCCACTTCAGCATGCTCATTCTACGCGCAATGTCGGTGACTTTAGTTCTCTGGCGAATGACTTCGTTGCGAATTCTATCCACCAGAGAAATCCCGAGCATTGCTCTCTCCATTGCACGCTGAGCAACCTTGAATTTGTGGACCAGGCCTATGGTGAGTGTCCACGTTTCGGCTCCGTAAGTCATTACGGGAAGGACGCACTGGTTAAAGACCCTGGTCTTAAGGGATTGTGGGATCGACGATTCAAAGATACCACGTAGCTTCCCGAAGGCCGCCCAGCCCAAGCGTATTCTTCTGGTCGCTTCCTTCTCAAAGTTATAGTGATATCTGGTTTAATAAGGAGTAACTAAGGCATATTTTTTTCAGAAAACCAGATTAGGGTTCCGTGCAAGAAAAATAAATCCATAAAAATCTTTACACCTGGGCGAAGCCGCGTAAAGAAACGAAGTCTCCCATAACTTCATAAGTATCTCATTATGGTTGTCCTTTAATGAATTTTATGTTCTTAAGTACTAATCATTTAGATTAGCGAACTTAGAACAGGTATAAAAATAAACGACGTGCTTTGAAAGGGGGAATTAAGACCTATTAAGATGGTTTTTGATAAGGAAGTCGAGTGAATACATGAGGACCAGTGTAATCAAATTGATAATTAAAGTGTACTTAATAGACATGATAACTAGGATTGGTACTTGTGGATCTTTAGTTGTAATTAACGTGGTAACCATTTGCAGTGATCATCATAGATAGTTAAATTTACTTTATGAGTCTGTGGTTGAACATTTAGAAATGATATTGGTAACAACCACAGAGTACAAAATCGCCGCGCCGGCATCGACTAGAAACGCCATTACTAAAATTGATATTCATGTCCTCGCTATGTCAGCTCAAGATTCGGCTGTCATAACCATAGTTGAAGGTTTTTGGGCAAGTCCACGCATCCAGTTGGCGCCACTGTCACCGGTAAATTGCAAACGGTACGTAAGATTACAAAATATCTTGAGAGTTTGTGTGATAGTTAAATTGGAAACTTGGCCCCTCATTGGTCTTTGTTGGTGTGAGCTCACATCGAACACACCAATGAGAGCATTGTTTCCAGGTTTTACTATCACACAAAAACGGATAAATTGTAGACTTGTGTTCTGATTAGTCGCCATTTTGACGACGACGCCGACCTGGCAACCCCAACTGCGGCAGACCGCAGGTTGCCAGGTCTTAAACCTTGAAAGCCGAACAGGCTAGCCAATTTAACCGAACTTTTAGGTAAAATTTAGTCAAAAGGCCGGACAACTTATCCTATTCAGGATTGTACCTTTAAAATAATATTTATTAGTATCTTATTGTAAGTAAATTCAGGCTTTTTGACTCGTCAAAATAAAACCGTTTTAAGGAAAAAGTTGGTGGTCTGTAAAGTCGGTTTTGCGGACGATAGTTTAACGTGACAACGTCATAACAAAACATTGATGAAATGATCGTAACGTTACAATGAGTCATCCTTTTTCGTGCGGCTGGCGTTCATCGATTTATTAGACGTTGTCACGTCAAAAACAAAATTGGATGAATCAATCTGGTAAAATATTAAAAGACAGGCATGGTCTAATTTGCCTAAAAGCCTGGCCATATCCGGACGTCTGGCAAAACTAGCCGTAGTGACCACTGCAGCGTTTCAATGTTCTATAGTTTCAAAGTAACGCCCCGATGTGGATATAGGAAACGGGTCAAAGTTGTAAATTAATTTCACTTGTTGTCGCGATAATATCAAAACCGATATTAAGAGTCGAAGCGATATTAATCATTTGCAGGGCGTCACAAATTGTAGATAGGTACCTGATGTTGCAATCGCCGCCATTTTCCACGCCCGCGGCTTTGTCTATGTTACCATAAACTAACATGACCTTTTTGTACCTGCAGGAAGGTTAAAGTAATATAAATTAGTAGCTTTTACCCCCGACTTCGTACGCGCATATCCTGTTTTTCCCGTTCCCTTATAGCCTATATCCTACTCATATTATAAATGCGAAAGTTTGTGAGGATGGATGTCTGGATGGATGTTTGTTACTCTTTCACGTCAGAACGGCTGAACGGATTTTTGATGAAATTTGGCACAGAGGTAGATTATAGTCTGGAATAACACATAGGATTCTTTTTTTTGGATGATTTCTTGGGACAACTCACACACGGTCATCCGATCCTATATAGGCTTCCTCATAAATGTGGCTATCATTTTACAACAAAAAATTCCCAAACCCGACTGGTAGTTGCAGAGATTTGCGCGTTCAAACAAACTATTCACTCATTATATAATAAGTATAGATGACTGCTTGTTGATCTGTAAATGGAAATCGGTTTTATGGTAAAATTAAAGAAAATTTTATTTCCCGCGGCTTCGATCCCATAGCCTGTGGCACAGGAACCTCGCATTTTTGTAGCATAAAAAGAATTTAATAGCGGTAAGCTATAAGTATAGTCCACACTTCTGGAGATCTATATTGAGTTATTTAAACTACGTTCATTCTCCTATCCTAATCATCATAATTTCAGCCGGAAGACGTATTCTGCTGGACATATAGACCAGGAAATTCCCTGTATGTGAATACAGAGGAAACTTGTAATGACCTATGAGTGAGCTAAACTCTAGCTAAACCCTAAAATAACAAACATCTGAAAACAAGCGAAATAGTCCATGAAATGTCCCGTTAAACTAGTTGCATTATAAATATCTGAAATCTATAATGTCTCAAAAGGTCAACGTACTCTAAAACTGTTGAATCACCCCGTCAGTTATGCACTATGTTGACCTTTACACAACAAAGCTCTTGGTAGCAATGTTACACTGACGGACACATAATGCACCTTTAGTAAATAGTACATGATTATATTCATTGGTCAAGAATCCCTCTTCATTACGACTTGTAGATCGTAGAAGGTTTTGATAAGCTGACAGGACGTTTTGGGAAATTAATTTAACCTAAGTTAATATATGATAAGGTCAAGAGGACCTAGACAATGAAGTGACATTCCATCAGCCATAGGTCAAAAACTCGGAATTGATCGATCGTTACCGAAGTGTTTCGGGGTTTTTTGTTTTTATTTATTTGTGCACTTTTTGGGATGGGTAAAAAATGTTAAACTCGCGTCAGGACACGTGATCGAAAATTCGTAAGACGGAGGGAAAGTTCTGAAGTGTTAAATTTTTAATGTAATATAAATTGTTATGTTTGTGTAAGATAGCGCAATAAATGAACATTGTATTTTACCACATAAATGATAGTACTTTTATACTGACAATTAAAGCAATTCGTGCGAAATTATTCCCTAACCATTCCAATCATATCAAAAATGCACAACGTTAATGTTCAAGTTTTCACTTCTGCCGGCACACCCGGAGTGCAACCCGTTGTTTTTTTTTATTAATGGGCTCACAATTTGACTACAATCTCACCTGATGGCTAGCGATGATGTGGTCACGATTATGGGTGGATGATGGAGCACATTTGATTAGTATTAACCTATTCACTCTTGACTTAAATGCCCAGGTATCAGAAAACTCAGAGTCCGGCCGGAAGAACTTCCTGCCCATACTCACAAAGTATTCCCAATTCCTTAAATTTTTAATTTTCGACAGCCATTTTCGACTATCACTTGGTCTGTCAGAGCCCAATGCCCGACTATTTGCTTCCGTATTACCTAATGCTATTGACTAAGAAGCTGTGTTAACTACTTTCGACTTAATTACAGATAACAGCTGCAAACAGCCTTCGGCTTGACCAAGACAACACCACTGATCTGTAATAAACAAGATTAAATATTGTTAGACAGTGCCTATCTATTTATCCTGATACAGATCTGTGAATCTGTGCCACCATTTCGGCAGCATAGTGACATAATCGACGAACAAAGAAAATAACGAGCATGGTTTAAGCTTAGAAAGAGAATGGACGGAGCAATATATTCAAAATTTACCACTCTGAAAAAAGAGACAAAGTGTCGTTACGGCCAAAAGTTGTTACTTTTAACAGTCTATGTCAATGACGTATTATATACAGACGCGTCATGCACCAACATCACCGCCCTTAAAAATAGCGCAAGCACTATCGGGACTAATCGGTAGCAAGATAGCTATGTATACGAGCGGAGGGCACAGGATCATAGTATATAGTTACCTTCTTTTAGTGTTGTGTGTTGACGCATTTAAGAGTGCGGTTAACGCATTTATAGTTTATATATCATTGAACTCTGTCTAGTCGTTTACAACTCATTCACTAATGCAAGCCTATGAGAAAAAATCGAGAAAAAGACAACTACTTTTCTCACTATCGATCTATCTCTCTCACACTATTCTTACCGTATTAAATTCACAGCCGGACAGGCTCAGTCCAGTCTCCATGTCTGTAATAAAATAGTAGAACAAAAAACAAACGAGATGGCTAAACGAAAAGGATTTGGCTAACAAAAGGTGTTGAGCCCCAAAAGACGGCAGTCAAGTTACGCCACGGTAGCCAGAGTAACATTATAGCAGGAAATGTCGTAGGTCAGCGCCGCCATGTTGCGCAACCGTTACAAAACTAATGGACGGACATCTTGGCTTTTTGGAGTTCTTTTTTTGAACTTTTTAATTCTTTATCGCGGAATTGTTTGTTAATGGCCAGACTTATGCAAAGGGTTAGTAGAACAATGATATGTTTTTGCGTGTTTTTAACGTACATTTTTGAATTGTATTTCTATTGCGACGGATGCAGTATTAATATTTTCAAATCACTGTGGAGCTAACGCTCCAGGAAGCATCATGATTCAAGTTTTTAAAACTTAACTGACAGATGTGTTGCTGGGGAGTTTGTTACGCCACTTCTTCTTCCCAGCTATAAAGCTAGGAAGTGGTGACGGGCGGGCGTTTTGGAGGGCTGTCTTTATGTAGAACTTTGACGTTCAAAAAGTGCTGGCACTCAGCCTAATTTGAATAAATGACTTTTGGATTTTAATGAACTACCGAGAGAGACATCAAGTAAAAACTTTAGATATACACACTTTGAAATACTGGCCTTTTGTTTTGTAGGCAGAAATAATTGGTTCTAATCGTTTTTAATAGACTTGAAAGGAACCTGAGATGTTCATTTATGTGTGCATAACTCGACAACATACAACCAGCAGATTCAGTGATCAAAGTCAAAGTCAAAACGTTTATTTCAATTAGGCCATTAAACGGCAATTTGGAACGTCATCATTTATAGTTCAGTAAAATAATAATATTACATTAATAAAGTGACTCTACTGTCGATCGCGATTTCAATGCGAGTCCCATATTAAAAGTTATTCATAATTATGAGTACACTTTCTAAGATTTTGCGTTAATTATGTTCCACGTTGTATAAGCTAAACGTTTACAATGATAATAAGGTTATATATTACACAACAAAATAATTGACACTAATGCTCATTCAGACGGGGAAACATGACAAATGCCTGAACAAATGGCTCGCACGGAATAATTGCATCGTATTTCATTTCGTACATACACTATTATTTACTACTAGTAGGTTTTGCCAGCGGCTTTGCCCGCGTGGAAGTAGCTAATAATAATAATAATCTTTATTTTATCCAAAAACATACAGAATTTTAAATACAGTTTGATATTTAGTTTAAAAATAAGTATATTTTAAGTTTGTGTTGCAAGCTCTGTACAAAAATTATACTCTACCTCTTAAACTAGGATATACCTGTATTTTAAGAGGCAGTAATATGCGGTCAGGGTTTACAATTACCAACAAAACTTATCTAGAGTGGACTGTGCCATTCTACTGTATGGTATACAAATTTTAATAGTGAAATTGTGTGTGAGTGGTGGATGTGGGTGTGTGTATGTGTGTGTGTATGTGTGCTGTAGCTTATTATCACAAGGGAATGTACCACCATAGTTTTATGTATATATGACCTATTCCAGGTAATGACCAATCCATGTTCAATTTCATCCAAATCCGTTCACTGTTTTTATCCAAATCTGTTCACTGTTTTTATCCAAATACGTTCACTGTTTTTATCCAAATCCGTTCACTATTTTTATCCAAATCCGGTTACTGTTTTATCCAAATTCGTTACGGCACGATTGACGAACAACATCCAAACATAGGGATTTTCCCATATATTTATTACTCACAATGTATTTCTTCACTGACTCGCCCCGGCTTCGCACGATTGCAATTATTTTTTTTTTTCGGATTTCCAATTATTATTTTTTCCATACGAAATGTTCGGATGAAAAAATATTTTGGACCCGTTCTCAAGTGATGTTCCGTCATAATGTGGCAATTGTTTTTAGTTTTTTTTGTTTCACTACATTCAAGTCTGATTTCGATTACTTTGCTCCCATAGACCCCGGTGCAAGTGTGCGAGGAAACACGAGAAGGTTTAAGTCAGTAGGAGCCTGACAGACCCCTCTGTCAGCCCCAGGGCGGAGGACATCCATGAACGATTCCCACCACGTTACCAAAAAAAAACGACGATTACTTATGTATTATCTTCGCTTTATTTGTAAGGAAAGAGAAGAAAGTTGGCTCAGTGGTCGATAATGCGGTTGTGGTCAAGGTTTCAAGTTCGATTTCTAAGAGCTACAATCAATTTAACAAACAATGAGATAATTCGTATCGTTCTTGTTTTATTGCTACAATTTCTCTGTTATCTAAGTACGTACCTGTATTTTTTTATGTATGGGAAATCATCAAATGACTTCTTCCGCTCTGGGTGGAGCGGAAGGGCGTGTCAGACTCTTACTGACTAAAACCCATCCGTGTTCCTTCTAAACCCCGTTGCCTTCCAGGGCCGCGGTGACTCTTTCGAACAAATTCCGCACTGCATTCTAGAATCTAACACTAAACAAAGAAATTTTATCACTAAGCTAATTAAGAACATCACAAGATCTAGATTAACTATATTTAATTAGACCGTTTGTTTTGTCTGTATATTTAAGATAAGAGATAATATTATAACTATGCATAGGTATTTATATTCGTAATTATGTGGGTCAGTCATTAGCGCCTTAGCTTCAACATGTCATGGCTGCCAATTTACAAGATGAAGATCGCCACATAAGTTGTAATGTAAAAATCATTAATCATCTTTGTTTATATCGTTAATTGAACAATAGGCTCAGGCCTGAACATTAAATAAGATTGCGTGAATTTGCTCTACTTTCCATAATTCGGCCATTCAAGTTGGGCTTTTATAGATACCTTGACCTCTCGAGTGCATTACTACATTTTCATTATAAGCCGGTAGGCTTTGCGATGCTTCATTATCACCGTAATTTCAGCCAAAAAACCTCCGATGCTGGACAGAGGCCTCCTCCAAGTCTCGCCACATCGACCGGTCCTGTGTGACCATCCAGAGGATTCCCGCGACCAACACCTTGTAGGAGGCCGCGCCAACGCTGCGTCTTTTGATCGCCACTTGACAACCTTCCGACTAACTTTTTTTCTTACAGTAAAGAAAAACATACGACTTGTATTCTTCATGTAAAGTTTGAACTGTTTTTTGGGCTACAGACAGTAAATATGTCCTTCCCTTTTAAAATCACCTCGATTTTATGTAAGTCACACGTTCACTGCTTGCCCGAAACTTCAAATGAAACAAAACAATTGCCAACCAATCGTTAAGCAAATGAAGAACAATATGCACTATTGATGCTGATGAAATCAACACACCAACAGTCGGACACTACTTACAACAACGTACTTATCTATTTCACACAATAAATTGTGGTAGAATCAATTGAGAGAAATGGGTCAGTCGGTCCATGGGTCGGTTGAACCATAGGTTGGCAATCTGTCAGTTTTAATAAACAGCTATGATTTAGGTCTGCGTTAGTGAGGCGTGTGTGTTTGAGTCTGCAAGTGTCGCAACTGGACAAATTTGAATGATATTTCTTTTGTAAGTTGAATAAAAATAACACTTGTAGGCAATCCGCAAAAGAAGAAGTATCTTCTTTTGCGGAATTTGTTCGAAAGAGTCACCGCGGCCCTGGGGGGCTACTCTCTAAGCCTCTAAGTTACGGGCGTATTCTAGTCTGTATCACCTAACTACTAAGAATTAATGAGAACACGATTTGACAGTAACTGTCAAATCGTGTTGTCATTCATTCTTAGTTCGGGTTCGGAAATAATCGTAAGTCCGTAGGTGATACGGAGTAGAATACGCCCGGAACAACAGACTTCCAGTTAATAGCCCCCCTGGACCGCAAAGGGCATTAGGAGGAACACAAATGGATTTTAGTCAATAAGAGCCTGACACGCCCTTCTACTCCGCCCAGAGCGGAAGGAGTTATTTGATGATTTCGCATCCTTAAAAAAGGTGAGTCTTCTTCGGCACTTGTATTTAAAATAACACTACAATTTTGACTAGAGGTAGTTGAGCCGGTGGTTCTTTTCAGTAACAGCAAAACAAACTCGGAGGTCAAAAGTCTCTTAAAGTCCAATCTGTCCATCAATACTGATCATAGTAAGGTCATCAATCTCTTGCACTTTTTTTATCACTTTGTTTCGTATCGGCGAAACACGTCTTATTCTTTAATACTTCTCATCTTTGTAATAACCAGTGATCAAGTGACTTCGAGATATTATAGACTATCAAATTTGGAATTTTGGATGCGTAAAAAAGTATTCCAAATGTTCAGTTGACAATTTACCGAGAGTTTACAATCTCTCAAGTAATTTTATAATCTTACGGAGTTTGCCATTTTCCGGTAACATGTGCCCCAAGTTTCATAAAACTCGTTTTATTAATTTCGAAGAATAAGGAGTTTAAGGTTGTTTGAAATACCGTGAGTCGCTCTTAAGCTTTGAATGCTGGTCAAACAATCTTAATTAAGCGTTTTATTAATTTAATTACCAGTTCAGTGATTACCTACACTTCAAGTTTTCTTCGAAGAACTTTGATTAACCAGTCATTAACTAACTACCTAATTTGGTACTTAGTTTTAGGTCCAGCATTTATCAATTAACTATTTATTTTGTGTTTCATTAGTCCTGCCTAATGAGGGGTTACTGAAATGACGTACACCGTCCGGTCCAGACACCTGTCAAAATGGTTATTTTCTGATGTAAGTTAAAATGTCAACGTCATGTTTTAAATATAGTTATGTCTTCAAACAAGAGGACCTCTCGCATAAATGGCGCCAGCTGGTGGCGTGAATTTTACTGTAAAACCCTTATTTGTTTGCTTTCTTTTAACTTTGGAACGGCCGTATATTTTTTTACTAGTTTTTCCCGTTCCCGTAGGAATTTCGAGAAATTCTCTCTTAGTGCTCTCCCACGAAGTGTATGAAAGCTACATGCCAAATTTCAGCTTTCTAAGTCCAGTAGTTTCGGTTGTGCGTTGTCTGTCAGTCACTCAGTAACGGAAGAATTTTATATCCTATGTTGATATTGATGTATTTGACAAACGTTGTTGGAGATCCTAACTTATAAATGCGAGAGTGAGTTTGTTTGCTACATTTTCACGCGAAATCGCTGAACCGATTTTGATGAGGTTATAGGCTTACGCGAGCAAGCATATAAATAAATGTTTTGACAGCTGATTGATTAGGCACGTCACACAAGACTGATATCTGATAACATTACATAGCCGTCTGATAACATTATCGATTGCAACAAAAGATCCAAATACCTACCTATATTTTCATTATCAACAATTTCGATTGTCCTACATAATATTTTGTAATTGAGTTTACCGTAATACATGAAAATGCGATCACTGATAAAAGGTAATGTTAAAGAAAGTAGATAGTTTTAGTAAGTACTTTGAAGTGGGTAATTGCATAATATACATATAGAAATTGGGCTTTAAGGCCCATATTGCAGAACCTGTAAGGATATACATTTGGAATTTAAAAAGTTATTTATCTTGTGGACATATCTCGGGACCCTAGAGTCCCAGAACTTTGGAAGGCGTACGGTCGAAGACAACTCGCAGGTAGGGTTGCCAGGCGTCCGGAATAAGCCGGCTTCTGGGATGCGTGTCCGGCCAAACTAGGTGGTGTCCGGCCTGCCCGGCTTTTTTTTTTTAATGATGAGAAATCATCATCATCATCAAATGACTTCTTCTGCTCTGGGTGGAGCGGAAGGGCGTGTCAGACTCTTACTGACTAAAACCCATCCGTGTTCCTTCTAAAGCCCTTTGCGTTCCAGGGCCGCGGTGACTCTTTCGAACAAATTCCGCAACCCTGGCAGGCTCTGGCCCTAGCGGGCCCCGTCCTCTATGCTGACATCTCTTTGAGGCGCGCGTGAAACACAACGCGCCATCGACCCGGGCCTGGTGGTGATCGGACAGCGAGCCACCCAACGCTCGCCGTTCGCAGGCCCGCGCCCACGGTGGCCGGGGATCGCCCTGCGACTCCCGATGCCCGGGGCGTCTTCTTCTGTAGCGGCGGTTGGGGCGAAGGCCCTGTCTCTCCCTCGCGCGGCCCGCCACCTCCTTTGCTAGCATTATTGCTTCGCAGAAGGAGGTGACCGCTTCCCAAGCCTCCTCGCTCCGGACCATGGATT